>JAJONQ010047315.1:0-23340 GCA_036250385.1 Solanum microdontum
AATTTGGTATACCAATTAATAAGTTTATAATCACATTTTTACTAAAAAAAGTCAAGTGGTATGTGATCTCCTAACAATGTACATCTAATAACTTTATCCTAAAATATATTTAATAATAATTACCAAAATTCAAGTTGACATATCTATAAATTTTTCAAAAGCCATTCTTATCCCAAAAGATATCAGTAATTTTGAATATGGTATCAAACACATTTTACTATAAAAGGTGAATGCAGTTTCTTTCATAGCCACCATTAAGAAAAATATTTATTTTTTACATAGTATATTCCATATAGAGTAAGGTTTCTACTTATTAACTTTATATTTACAAGATTTTTTAATGTCTGACTGTATGCATGAGTGGTTTTCATGAGGCTGTTTACTATATTGTAAACTAATTATTATTTTTATTTTATTTTATGTGTAGCTAAAATGAATACTTTTATCAACAACAACAAGTTCAACAAGAAGAAAGTGGTGTTCATAATGGGAGCAACAAAAACGGAAAATCTTGTCTCTCTGTTGACCTTGCCACCCATTTTCGATGAAAAATAATCAATTCGGACAAAATGCAAGTATATAAGGGACTTTAAATTGTTAAAAATAAGATCACACACACTGAGAAGCAAGGTATACGACACTATTTGTTAGGTACATGTAATTATTTCCAACAATATTTATATCAAATTACTACCTAGATAATTTAATAGTAGTAATTGTAGATTCTAGTGGAAAATATACTTTACTATTAAAAAATTATTTATTCCAATTCTGAGAAAATTAATGTGATCACATTTTCTTAGGTGAAATTGAGCCAGATTCCGACTTCAAAGCTGAAGATTTTTGTTTGCAAGCTATTGTCTATATAATATTTTTTTTATGACTCAACGTGTTCTTGTTATTGTTGGAGGGTCAAATTCGTATATTGAAAAACTTGTGGTAGACCCTGTGTTCATATTCAAATATAAGTATGATACTTGCTTTATTTTGATTGATGTAGAGAAATCAGTCTTGAACCATAGAGTTGACATGAGGGCTGATCAAATGGTCAATGCAGGTAATTTTTTAAATTGTTTTATGTATCAATCCAGATGATATCATTCATCTGGCTAAAATGTTTTCTCATATAATTTTCTTAATAATATTTTGGTTATCAAATCTATGTTCCACTAAATAAAACTCTTCTTTAAATTAAACTCGACATCCATGTAGTATGAACAAAGTTCCTGTTGATGACCCTGAATACTTGTATCTGCATCATGAAAGGATGTAGGTCAAATGGCTCTGTACGTGGAATGTACGAGCATGTAAAGGGAATTCTAAAGCATAACATAAGCTTGAACTTGATAAAAAGGAAACATACTTACATCTTCTCAACTCACTCAACTCAACTCAACTCAAAGAAACATGGTTCAATTCAACTCAAGGAATACTTAAGGGTACTCAAAACTACTAAAACATACTCAACTCAGAAGTACTCAAGGATAAGATACTCAACTCAGCAATAAAGTTCTCAACTCAGTGAAACTCAAAAATAAGGTTCTTGACACAATGAAACACATATCAACTCAAGAATACTCAACTCATGATACTCAAGGATAAATCAATAGTAATAGATGTAATATATCTGGAAAGCTATAAAACTGTAGATAGCAACTCAATGTATTTAAAAAAACAATATTACTCAACGTTTGTATAAAAATACAATATAACTCTGTGGGAGTTCATCTAACCGACAACAACAACTATGAGCCTAACTGATGATACATCGTCTTCCCCACGCTGCCTGAATTGTCATACTTTGCCGTTATATAGAACACCTTAACTAAATGGATCCACTAGTCTATGCTAAAAAACACTAAGGAATCATCTAAAAAGTGTGATCCTTTCTACCTAAGATGGTTACATGGTTTATGGAGTGAGTTATCTGAACTTAAACTCGTCCCCATAACGGTGCACAATACTACTCCGAAAATACTCATCTCTAATGTTTAAAAACATAAATTTTTCTTTAATTTGAGATAATTACACAAAAAAATTTCTATTAAAAGAGATGGTACTCAAACTGCTCAAAACTCTTTTGGAAATCTCAGTTGCCTGTCATTTTAAATGTGAAAACATTTACTCTTGGGAATACTTAGTTCCCATATATCATTTTAAATAAAATAAACTTTACTCTTACTCTTTGCTCAAATCAAAGCTTAAGTCTTAAAACAAAGTTAAAACGTTTGTAAAAGACTTCTTAAAATATGGTTCATGTCGAATTATGGACATGAACAACTCAATGCAAGGTTTTCAATAACCATAGGTAGAACTCAATACTTGGAACTAAAGAACTTCAATGATACTACCCATTTAAAGAATGCTCAACTCATAGTGTTCATGCGGAATTATGAGCATGAACTACTCAACTCAAGGACTCAAAGATACTTCTCATCTCAAGACTGTTCGACTTATAGGGTTTATGTGGAAATATAGGCATGAACAACTCAACTCATGGACTTCATGGGTAATAGGTATTAGTACCATGAATAGGATTATAGTCTTGAAAACAATTAGGAACTCAATACTCAAGAGTTAGAATTTGAAGATACTACTCCACTCAAAGATACTCAACTGATGGAGTTCATGCGGAAGTTATGGGCATGAACAACTCGACTCAAGGGTCAAAATATCAATAAGGAACTCATGTATGTGAATCTTCTCATTGTCATACTTACTTACTCAAAACATAACTCAAATCGATGGTGGATCTCAAAGGATTAACAATTGAACTCAAAGGCTTTCTTGAACTTTTTACTCTTAACTCTCTCTTGAATGTGAATTATGAATTCAAGAGTTATGGTTCATGATATGAAGGATATAGTGATGACAAAATAGACTCATGAATACATTCTCTTCACTCTCATACTCAATTACCTGAGTCTTGAAACAAGTTACTAGAAGTTGTAGAGGACTCCACAAAAGGACTCAAAGGGACTTTCTTAGAATGTTTGGAAGAATTCTCAAAACTTAACTCTCAACTCTACCTTCAATTAGAATTATGAATTCAAGGTTATGGTCTTTTAGGAATGATTTTAGGTGCTTATAAGTACCTTAGAGTAGTTAGAAACGAAAGAGAGTGAAGGTACCCTTCGAAAGAACTCAAACAGAGCAACCGATTGCAAACTGGATGGGGCAGGCGACCCTAGGGATATGGGTGGAATGGGGCACCAGCCCCTACACTTCAGAGCATACTTTGGGGCGCTATGGCTGCTGCGAGGCAGCAGGCCCCAACCCAGAAGACCCGACGAAATTCTTTGCTCGTTTTCTCACCCCAATTCTCCTAGAATCGAACGGTTTCTTCCCCAATCACTTAGATTTGATTTCTTAGAAGAAGTACACAATAAATCCCTCAAAATACTCATTTTAATCTCAAGAAATCATCAAAACGCCAACAAAACAAGATTTAGAATGAACTTCAAGAATACCTATCAAGAACACATCAAGAACTCTAATCTTTCAACTTTAAGAATGAAATTGCGCTGAAAAAAACATTATTGGCATGTGGGTGAACAAACCCAACACTATGGAAGCTTACATACCTCTTAGGGATCAAACCCATGGCAAAAAATCACAACAACACGCAAGAATCTCGACGAACGCTTAATCCTGTCCTCTTTTCTCTTCTTTAACTATCAACTAAAACCCTAAGTGTATACTAGGATTATAAAACTGAACCTAATAGGATTAGACCCCTAAAACATTACTAAAAACGAATTAAATCTGATTGGGTAAGGAAAAGACCAAAATACTCCTTACTATTTTCGGATAACACTTCCTTAACTGGACAACCTAACTTGAAAAAGGCTTATCTCACTCATCCGAACTCGAAACTTAGCAAACTTGGTAGCGTTGGAAAGATAATTCATAGATCTTTCATACAGTATCTGGTAGTACACCTAACACATCTTGAACTACGAGTTATGTTCGTTTGAAGTCAACCCAAAACTCATGACTAGCTTAACTTACAAAATTTTAGATTTTGGTATTTCCAGTTTAGTTCTTTCTGGAACTCAAGGTGCCACATCTAGTGACCTGACCTTAAATTTTTAATTCCTTGATAAGATCTCACTCACTACGAATAACGGTTCGAGTCTTAGTTCAAAATTTTTCTGGGGTGTTACAATATCCCCCCCCTTTGGATCATTCGTCCTCGAATGACGACTGGACTGAGTTACTCTTACTAAGGTTTGCGTATAATGGTATGCTCTTACGATATTCAAGCCTAACCCAAATCCTTAGGTTCATGTTCTATACTTCTCTATATTGGGAATCTCATCCCAAGACTATTACTCTTTACCACCACATTGAGCTTAATCAAGACCCACCTAATGTGTAACAACAACACATTCAAGCTTAGTACTCTAACAACTCCATTTTTAAAAGGACCTCTAAAAAGATATCCCCCAAGCTCTTTGAAACTCATTAATATCTTACTCTCAAACACTTGACTTGATTTCTCATCTTGCCATCTCCCCCTTAGGTCTAAAGTAGCCACTTGAAAGCTATGGACCTATTCCATTATCTCTAAATGGTCTACATCTTCTTTTACTCTAACACTTGGGAGAAGTTTATCTCATGACGACCGAACTCTTAATAAACAGGTACTAAGGCCTCTTTCCAGGGTGTTTCTCTTAACCTCTTCTGATTACATACCCTCTTGGTACACCTATTAATGCTCTTGTTACTCTTGTCACTTAGCCACACTTCACTTCCCTTATCTAAAGGTTAGGGTCTGTCACTTGTACCACTCATATTTATTGCAGCTTATCACCTCAATTCCTCACCTACTTTACGTCAAGTCTTCTAGATCAAATCTTAAGACTAACATCACACCCTAATGTTTCCATTCTTTTGATCATGACATTCATCTCAAATTCAAGCTAAATGTTTATTACTAAACCCGAATATCAGTACGATTGCTCACCTACTATACTATACATCATTACTTGATCAGTTCTATAACCTTCCGAACATCATGACCCTCTCAAATAAATCATAAGCCTAGCTTAGATCTATCACTTTATGAATAATTTTGCTCTTGTATTCAACACTTACACTTGGTCATTACCTACATAATGACACTTCATCACAAACTCCTTTCTAGCTAAAACACACTCTACCTCCTATGATGGAATCTTCCCAACACATTCCTTCTTAGTCTACCCATAAGGGAAAACTCTTAATTAATAATTTACTGGGTGATTGACTATAGTAACATATATTTTCAAAACACCATCTCTCTTACTTATATTACTAAACTTCTGCATACTTTCCTCTAACTCTGGGCTCTTTCACTACTACTGCTCATGATCTCATAACTCTAGCTACCTTCTCCGGTGAATAGGGTTTAGGAAAGAGTGTACAACTCACTTTTAGCTCAAACGCACGATTCATATGAACATGGGTGCATACCTCTTAAACTGAATACTTACTGACTCATGGGCTTTTCTCAAGCCCTTATGGAGTAACATGACTTCCTCAAAACTCTTGCTAAGAATAACTCATCCATAAAGGACTAAATTTACACATTACTTTTCAACAACCACTAGTATGATGTGTAGTCAAATGAATGAATTCTGAGAATGCACGAGTTAAAATATATCTCTATGACTTAACTCTATTGAACACTAACAGTATGAAAGAAGGGAAAATTTTCTTAAATGTATGTAGTCCCTCATTTATAGAAGTGGGGCCCTCACAACCATAAATAAGATCCTACTGACACAACTTCATAGACACCCTAGTACTCTTAAACTCTGAGCTCTGATACTAAGTTTTTCACGACCTAAGTCTACACCTTGGACGTGGCTGGCACTCGAAGACTATTGCTGGTCCCCAAGCGAACCCTTATCTTGGCTGACTACAAGTGGAAGACTAACTCAAGCATGCAAAACCTTAAAAACTGAAAAAAATTCATGAAAACTTAAATACAAAGCTTTAACTCAAGAGAAAATTCTGAATAATATAATATATTCAACTCGCCATAAAATAGACAATTTAAGTCTTTAAAACATTTAATAAAATAAATGAATAGACTTCTGAAACTCTACAGCCTATCTAGGAAGCCTCTAAATCACAAAGACGGAAGTCGGGACAAGACCCACAACCTCCCAACAATTGATATGACTGGAATGTAAATGAAATCCTTTGGAAGCAAGGAGGATCACCATAGCTAACTCGACATCTATGTGGTATCAATGAAGCTCCCATTGATGACCCTGGATACCTGTATCTGCATCATGAAAGGATGCAGTCCAAATGGCTCAGTATGTGGAATGTACGAGCATGTAAAGGGAATTCTAAAGCATAACATAAGCTTGAAGTTGATAAAAAGGAAACATACTTACCTCTTCTTAACTCACTCAACTCAAAGAAACATGGTTCAACTCAACTCAAGGAATTCTCAAGTGTTCTTAAAACTATTCAAACATACTTGACTCAGAAGTACTCAAGGATAAGATACTCAACTCGGCAATAATGTTCTCAACTCAGTGAAACTCAACAATAATGTTCTCGACACAATGAAACACAGATCAACTCAAGATACTCAACTCAAGAATACTCCATTTCAAATACTCAACTCATGATACTCAAGGATAAAGCAAAACTAAAAGATGCAATTTATCTGGAAATTAGCTTTATGGGAGTTTATCTATCTGACAGCCACTACTATGAGCCTAAGTGATGATACAACATCTTGCCCACGCTCTCAGAACTGTCCTACACTTTGCCGTCATATAGAACGCCTTAATTAAGTGGATCCACTAGTCTGTGCTAAAAATCACTAAGGAATCATCTAAAAAGTATGATCCTTTCTACCCATGATGGCTACATGGTTTATGGACACGTGAGTCATCTAAACTCAAACTCGTCCCCATATCGGTGTTAAATACTACTCCCAAAATACTCCGCTCAAATGTTTGTAAACATAACTTTTTCTTTAATTTGAGTTAATTACTAAATAATCTTTCTCTTAATAGATATGGTACTCAAACTGCGCAAAACTCTTTTGGAAATCTCAGTTTCCTATCATCTTAAATGTGAAAACATCTACTGTTGGGAATACTTATTTCCCATATATCATTTTAAATAAAAATGAACTTTACTCTTACTCTTTACACAACTCAAATCTTAGGTCTTAAAACAAAGTGAAAACGTTTGTAAAAGACTTCTTAAATTATGGTTCATGTCGAATTATGGAGGTGAACGACTCAATGCATTGTTTTCAATAACCATAGGTAGAAATCAGTAGTTGGAACTGAAGAAATTCAATGACACTACTCATTTAAAGAATGCTCAAATCATAGGGCTCATGCGGAATTATGACCATAAACTACTAAACTCAAGGACTCAAAGAAACCTCTCATCTCAAGTCTGTTCGACTTATAGTGTTCATGCAGAATTATGGGCATGAACAACTAAACTCATGGACTTCATGGTTAATAGGTAATAGTCCCATTCTCACACCCCGAGCCTACACCCTGGGAGGGACTGACACTCAAAGACCATTATTGGCCACAAGCGAACCGTTGGCCCGACTTACTAACTCAGCAGAAGACTTAACTCACCACACAAACATTTATGAAGAAACTAAAATGTTATAAAGGAACATTCAACTGGCAATTTAGGCAAACTAAAGTCTTTAACATAAGAGATGAAAAGTAAAGACAACTGAAATAACTAATTGACTGCCTGTCTATCAAGCCTCTAAAACAACTGATATGGATGTTGGGACAAACCCCACAACATCCTAATGAACTAAACTAGAAAGCAGTGAAAATAGATCCTCTGGAATGCAAGAAGGCTCACCGACAGACTCTGAACTGCTCACTGGATCAACAGTGTGCTGAAATGCCGATCCTAGTTACGTGTGTCTGCATCATAAGGCGATGCAGGCCAACTGGCATCACTACATTGAATGTACGAGTATGCGAGTTGGAATGCTAAAACAACATAGGCTTGAAATGGAATCTTAAAGAAACTGAAGAACTTACCTGGCTTAACTCAACTCAACATAACTGAACTCATTTCAATATAAAGCAATTTAAAACAAGTGCAATATAAAGAAAAGTTGTTTTAAAACATGATGTCAACTCTGTGTAAATACAAGGATACAACATAACTCTGAAATATATGTCAAAATACAATAAACTGATGTATATAAAAGTACAATAACTTCTCTGGGAGTTTCTCTAACCGACAACTATCACATAAGACCTATAGTGATGATACATCGATCTTCCTCACGCTGCCAGCGCATCCTATACCTGGCCCAAAGTGTAGGACTTGAATTGCCTAATGGATCCACTAGTCTATTTCAAAAAGTATTCATCTAAAAAGTATGACCCTTTTCTACCCATGGTGGCTACATGATTTTATGGTGACGTAAATTATCTGAACTTATGCTCGTCTCCAATTCAGTGCTCAATACTACTCGACATTTTCCGTCTTCGTTTTCCGGCCCCAATTCACCTAAACTCGAACATTTTCCTCAAATTCATTTTAAATCACGATACCCAGCGTTTGTACTCAACAACCTAACTCAAGGTAACTCTAAAACACAACGAAAAGATCTCAAAAACTACACAATTCAACCCAATTCAAGAACAACATTCAAATTCAAGAATTCATGTCAACAACATTAACATTCAAACTCTTTTAGGACGAATTGCGCTGAACTAAACATGTTTGGTGTGTGGGTGAATAAACCCAGCGCTATGAGAGACTCACATACCTTGTAGGATCAATTCCTTGGCGAATCCACCACCAAAATCGATCGTTCATGCCGAATCTTGCTTTTCTTATTCTCCTTTGTCTTGCGTTCTTTCTCAAAAAACCCTAACTCTAATTTTCAAAAGTGTAAACTGAACTAACTCAGTGTTGACCACAATTATTTTACTAACAATGGATTTAATAAATTAAGTAAGTAAAAGACCAAACAACCCTTTAAAAATCCGGATTGGTCATTTCGTTATTCGAACTGCCCAACTTCCAAAGGATGTAACTGGCTTATCCGAACTCGGAATTGCACAAACTCGGTGTCGTTTTTAAGATAATTACAAGATATTTCCAGTCATATATGAAACTACACCTAAATCATCCTGAGCTAGGATTCATGGCCGATTGAAGTTGACCAAAATCTCAACTTTCACTTACTTAAAAATTTCCAGATTTCTTTATAGTTTCCCGAAATGATTATTTCAAGTTCTTAGCTTCTTTCTAGCTATTTCAAGTTGCGAGGCGTTACAATATCTCCTCTTTGGGAACATTCATTCTGGAATGAGATTACTCTTACTAGGCTAAGTGTGGTGACATCTAGTTCAACACTCAACAATCAAATGCAACAAACAACTTGCTCACTGATAATTTAAAGAGTACTAGGAAGAAAATTAGTACCTTGGTCTGCATTTTCTCCGGATTCAAAGAGGTGGATATCTCTTCTTCATATCCTCCTCAGCTTCCCAAGTACCTTACTCAAAAAATTGGTTCCTCCAAAGGACTTTGACTAATGCAACCTCTTTTGTCCTTAACTTGCGAACTTGGCGATCTAGAATTTGGATCGAAATCTCCTCATAAGATAAGCTATCCTTGATCTCAATATTTTTAGTTGGTATGATCAATGAAGGATCGCCCATGCACTTCTTCAACGTGGAGATGTGAAACACCGGATGAACCGCTGCTAGCTCTTGTGGTAGCTCCAACTTATAAGCTACATTGCCCATCCTTTTGGATATTTGATAAGGCCCAATATACCGGGGAGTAAGTTTCCCCTTTTTACCAAACCTCATAACACCCTTCATGGGTGAAACCTTTAGATATACCCAAACATCTACTTCAAACTCTAATGCCTTTCTCCTAACATTAGTGTAGGATTTCTGACTACTCTGTACCGTTTTCAATCTCTCTTGAATCACTTTAACCTTCTACATAGCTTGATGGACTAAATCTAGTCCTATCAACCTTGCTTCAACAACGTCCTATCAAACCTGCTTCAATAACTTCAAACCATCCAATAGGAGATTTGCATCTTCTCCCATAAAGAGCTTCATAAGGAGACATTTGGATGTTAGAGTGGTAACTGTTGTTGTAAGCAAACTCAATGAGAGATAAGTGATCATCCCAATTCCCTTTGAAATCAATCACATAATCCCTCAACATATCCTCTAAGTTCTGAATAATGCGCTCTAATTGACCATCTGTATGAGGGTGAAAAGAGTACTCAAGTTCACCTTTGAACAAAAACCATTCTGGAATGACTTCCAAAACTGTGCAGTAAATTGCGCACCTCTGTCTGAAATAGTGTAGACCGAAACCCCATGAAGTCTTAACACTTCTTGAATATATAACCTGGCATAATTCTCTGCTGAATGGGTAGTCTTTACCAGTAAAAAGTGGGCTGATTTTATCATTCTGTCGACAATCACCCAAATAGAGTCATGTTGTCTATGAGACTTTGGCAAACCTATGATGAAATCAATATTTATCATCTCCCAATTCCATTTTGGAAGTTCTATATTTTTAGCCAAACCATCGGGCCTTTAGTACTCTACTTTCACTTGTTGGTAATTTGGAGACTTAGCAACAAACTCTGCAATGCCCTTCTTCATGCCTTTCCACCAATACACTTCTCTCAAATCGCGATACATCTTTGTGGAACCCGGATGAATGGAATATCTGGAGCTATGAGCTTCCTCCATGACCCTCTCTTGTAGTCTATCCACCATAGGTACGCACAATCTACCTTGATATCTCAATACATCATATCCCCCTTGTTCAAAAGCTAATACTCTTTGCTTATGAGCAGTTTCCTTTAAGTCTAATAAAATGGGATCTTGGTCTTGCTTTTCTTTTACTTTTGACACAAGGGATGATTTAGCCCCATTCGTCACCAGTATTCCTCTTTCTGTGGAATCCATAAGTCGGGCTCCAAGGCGTGCAAGTCTATGCACATCCTTTGCTAAATCTCTCTTTTCTTCCTCAACATGGGCGGTACTACCCATAGATAGCCTGCTTAAAGAATCAGCAACCACATTAGCCTTACCTGGGTGGTAAAGAATACTCTTGTCATAATCCTTGAGTAATTCTAACCACCTCCTTTATCTAAGACTAAGTTGTTTCTGAGTGAACACATATTGAAGACTCTTATGATCAGTGAATATATCAACATGAACACCAAAATAATAATGACGCCATATCTTCGAAGCGAATACTACAGCAGCCAACTCTAAGTCATGGGTTCGGTAGTTCTTTTCATGAACTTTCAACTTTCTGGAGGCGTAAGCTATAACTTTGCCATTCTGCATTAAAACACAACCCAGAGCAACTCTAGATGCATTACAATACACTACAAAACCTTGAGTGCCTTCTGGTAAGGTCAACACTGGGCAGTAGTCAACCTCTTTTTCAATTCTTGAAAGCATTTCTCACAAGCTACAGACGATTGAAATTTCACTATTTTCTGAGTCAATTTTGTCAAAGGTGACGAAATGGATGAGAAACCCTCTATAAACCTTCTATAATAGCCAGCCAAACCCAAGAAACTCTTAATATCAGTTAGAGATGTGGATCTAGGCCAATTCTGTACTCCCTCAATTTTCTTAGTATCAACATTAATTCCCTCTCCAGACATAATATGGCCTAAGAAAGACACAGACTTAAGCCGAAACTGACACTTACAGAACTTGGCATACAACTCCTTATCTTACAAAGTCTAAAAAATTATTCTGAGATGACTAGCATAATCTTCTTCATTCCTTGAATAGATTAGTATGTCATCAATGAAGACGATAACAAACATATCTAAATAAGGTTTGAAGACTTTATTCATAATGTACATGAACGCTACAGGTGCATTGGTCAAACCGAATGACATGACCTTAAACTCATATTGACCATAACGGGTCCTCAATGCTGTCTTGGGAAGATCACATTCCCTTACTCTCAACTGGTGGTAGCCTGATCTGAGGTCAATTTTCGAGAAATGAGAAACACCCTTAAGCTAATCGAAAAGATCATCGATTCTCGGGAGATGATACTTATTCTTGATGGTAACCTTATTCAACTGACGGTAATCTATACATATACTAAGGGAACCATCTTTCTTTCTCACAAACAAGACCGGAGCTCCCTAAGGTGAGATACTTTGTCGAATGAAGTCCTTATCTAATAGATCTTTTAACTACTCCTTGCAGTCTTTCAATTCTGCTGGTGCCATTCTGTATGGCGGAATAGAGGTAGGACGAGTATCTGGAATGATGCCTATACTGAAGTCTATTTCTCTCTAAGGATGGACTCCGGTAAGGTCATTAGGACAGACTTCTGGAAACCCTTTTACTATAGGAATTGACTGAATGAGAGGTACCCCAACACTTGAGTCATTAACTCGGACTAAGTGATAGACACACCCCTTGGAAACTAACTTTCTTGCCTTAAGATACAAAATAAAATGACCCTTAGGCACCGCTGAACTGCTTTTCCACTCTAAGACTTGCTAATTTGGAAATTGAAACTTGACTACTCGAGTTCTTCAATCAACTGAGGCATAACAGGCATGAAGCCAGTCCATACCAAGAATGACATCAAAATCTACAATGTCTAACTCAATTAAATCAGCCATGGTACTCTTGTGATTGACGGAAATGAGACAATCACGATACTCTCTCTACTAGAATATACTCACCAACAGGAGTAGAGACACTGAATGGTTCACTAAGTTGCTCAGGAATAACATCAAAGTGCATAACAACATATGGAGTTACAATACATAAACTCGCTCCGGGACCTAGGAAGGCATAAACAACAAAGTCAAAGACTTGTATCATACCAGTGACAACATCTGGTGAATCCTCTTGATCTTGGCGACTTTTGATAGCATATAAGCGGTTTCCTTCTCCACCTTCCCTTGAATTAGCTAATCGAGATGCAGTTCTGTCTGGTGTAGCAATTAAAGAAGACTAGGCTCTATTGTCCCCATTACCACTACTCTGCTTGTTCTTAGGATACTCTCTTATAAAATGAACGTTCTGGCCACACTTGAAGCAACCAGTGGAGCCATCACGACACACCCCCTGAGTGACTCCTACCACACTTGGGACATGTAGGAATCGTAGTACCACCTCTGAAGTTCTGAGAATTTTGACTATTGTACTCACATTTGTTCCTTGGTGCAGGTACACTAGCAGATGATGGAGCAGGTCCTTTCTGCTTATGTTGGAAAGAAGACCGGTTCACATTACTCTTTTGCTGCCCGAATTCATTCCCTGATGTCCTAGCCCTCTTATTCTCAAACTCTTCTCTATCCTTCAGCTGGTTCTTCTCAACTTGTTGCACATAGATCATCAACCTTGCTATGCCCATGTAACCAATTAGCATGGCTGCCTTACTTTCCTTACTTGATAGACGAGTTAACCCAACAATGAATAGACTCATCCTGCTCCTTATATACAAAACCATCTCTTGGCTTCTCTTAGCTCATGGAAAAAGAATGCCCCAAGAGAGAACTCTAAAAAAATGCCTAACTCACAATCGGTTACGCGTAAGCACGAGTTATAAATAAACTATATAGAGATGAACTCTATCGCACGACATGAGTGTGAAGAAAGTGAGATAGTTCCTAAATGTTGCAACCTCCTAAATATACATGCGGCGCGCTTCACACCAATAACTAGGACTCTATATACACGTCTTCATAGACTCCGATCCCTAAGACTATTGAACTATGTGTTCTTATACCAAGTTTGTCACGCCCAGAGCCTAAACCCTGGGAGGGACTAGCATTCGGAGACCATTGCTGGCCCCAAGCGAACCCTTGGCTTGGCTTACTAACTCAGCGGAAGACTTAACTTATCACATAAACATTTATGAAGAAACTAGAATGTTATAAAGGAACATTCACCTGGAAATTTAGGCAAACTCAAGTCTTTAAGATAAGAAATGAAAAGTAAAGACAACTAAAATAACTAACTGGTTGTCTGTCTATGAAGCCTCTAAAACAACTGAAACGGATGTTGGGACAAACCCCACAACATCCTAATGAACTAAACTAGAAAGCAGTGAAAATAAATCCTCCAGAATGTAAGGAGGCTCACCAACTGACTCTGAACTGCACACTGGATCAACAGTGTGCTGAAATGTCGATCCTAGTTACCTGTGTTTGCATCATAAGATGATGCAGGCCAACTGGCATCAGTACCTTTAATGTATGAGTATGCGAGTTGGAATGCTAAAACAACATAGGCTTGAAAAGGAATCTGAAAGAAACTGAAGAACTTACCTGGCTCAATTCAACTTAACATAACTGAACTCATTTCAATATAAAGCAATTTAAAACAACTGCAATATAAAGAACGGTTGTTTTAAAACATGATATCAACTCTGTGTATATACAAGGATACAACATAACTCTAAAATGTGTGTAAAAATACAACAAACTGATTTATATAAAAATACAATAACTTCTGTGAGAGTTTGTCTAACCGACAAATATCACATAAGAGTTATGGTGATGATATATTGATCTTCCTGAGGCTGCCAGCGCATCTTATACACAGCCAAAGGTATAGGACCTAAACTTCCTAATGGATGCACTAGTCTATTTCGAAAAGGATTCATCTAAAAAGTATGACCCTTTTCTACCCATGGTGGTTACGTAGTTTTATGGTGACGTAAGTTATCTGAACTCATGCTCGTCCCTAATTCTGTGCTCAATACTACTCCCAAAATATACTAGCTCTTATGTTTTAAAAACATACTTCTTCTCTGATTTGAGAGTAGTGCTCAAAAACTTAGCTCAAAGGCTATCTTGGAAATCTCAGTTTCCCTTCTTGCTTTATTTAGAAAGCTATTAGTCCTTTCTGAAAACTAGCCTGAAGGCTCTCTGGAAATCTCAGTTTCCGTTATTATTTAAATGTGAAAAACATTTTAAATCTCTTTGAGGAAATACTTAGTCCCCATATGCTTCTTTGAAGAAAAGAACTTCAACTTTACTCTTTATTGAACTCAAAACTTTATTCTTAAACTAAAGTTAAAACATTTGTTAAAGACCTTCTGAAAACTTTAAGAACTTATCTTAATTTGAATCTTGACTTTTGTTGACTTCTATCTTACCTACTCTTGACTTGATTGTTAACCGATCCTTGAATTGAATGATGGATTCAAGGATTGTGATTTGTGTTTGGAAAGACCTCATGATGTTTAGGAATGATTTCAAATAGCTAAACTTGAGAAAAGTTACGAAATCACCGTATTGGAACAAGACCGCGATGCACAGATGATTCTAAATAAATACTCGCGAAATTTAATTTTGAGATAGAAGAGTCTGCGTCCTGTCCGTGACGTGGAGTCAATTTTTGTTCACTAAGGGAAGAATCCGCGACTCGGACTTGTTTGACAAAGTCTGCTCTACTTTTTCCTTCTTCGTTTTCCAGCCCCAATTCTCATAAACTCGAATATTTTCCTCAAATTAATTTTAGATCCCGATACCCATCGTATGTTCTCAAGAACCTAACTCAAGGTAACTAAAACACAAAGTAAAGATATCAGAAACTCCACAATTTAACCCAATTCAAGAACAACATTCAAATTCAAGAATTCATGTTAGGAACATCAACATCCAAACTATTTTAGGACGAACTGCGCTGAACTAAACATGTTTGGTGTGTGGGTGAATAAACCCAAAGCTATGAGAGACTCACATACCTTGTAGGATCAATTCCTTGGCCAATCCACCACCAAAATCGATCGTTCTTGCCGAATCTTGGTTTTCTTAATCTCCTTTCTCTTGCGTTCTTTCTCCAAAAACCCTAACTCTAATTTTCAAACCGTAAACTGAACTAACTCAGTCTTGACCCCAATTATTTTACTAACAACGGATTTAATTGATTGGGTAAGGAAAAGACCAAACTACCCTTTAAAAATTCGGATTGGGCATTTCTTTATTCGAACTGCCCAACTTCCAAAGGACATAACTCAGTCATCCGAACTCGGAATTGTGCAAACTCGGCAGCGTTGGAAATATAGTTCCAAGAGATTTCCAACCATATCTGAAAGTACAGATAAATCATTCTGAGCTAGAAGTTATGGCTGATTGAAGTTGACCAAAATCTCAACTTCAACTTACTTAAAAAATTTCCAGATTTCCTTATACTTTCCTAAAATGATTATTTCAAGTTTTTAGCTTCTTTCTAGCTATTTCAAGTTGCGAGATGTTACACCCATGATTAGGATTATAATCTTGAAAAGGATTAGGAACTCAATACTCCAGACTTAGAACTTGAAGATACTACTCCTCTCAAAGATACTCAACTAATAGAGTTCATGCGGAAGTTATGGGCATGAACGACTCGACTCAAGGGTCAAAATATCAATAAGGAACTCATGTATACGATTCTTCTCATTCTCATACTTACTTACTCAAAACTTAACTCAAATCGATGGTGGATCTTAAAGGATTCACAATTGAACTCAAAGACTTTCGTGAACTCTACTCTTAACTCTCTCTTGAATGTGAATTATGAATTCAAGAGTTATGGTTCATGATATGAAGGATATTGTGATGACAAAATAGACTCATGAATACATTCTCCTCACTCTCATACTCATTTTCTCCAGTCTGGAAACATGTTACTAGAAGTTATAGAAGACTCCACAAAAGGACTCAAAGGGACTTTCTTAGAATGTTCGAAAGAATATTCAAAACTTAACTCTCAACCCTACCTTCAATTGGAATTATGAATTCGAGGTTATGATCAAGTTAGGAATGATTTTAGAGGTGTTTAGAAGTAGCTTAGAGTAGTTTGAATCGAAAGATAGTGAAGGTACTCTTCGAAAGAACTCAAACGGAGCAACCGATTGCAAACTGGACGAGGCAGGCAACCCTAGGGCTATGGGTGGCACGCGGCGCCAGCCCCTAAACTTCAGAAAATACTTTAGGGCGCTCTGGCTGGCGTGACGCTCCAGGGCCCAACCCAGAAGACCCAGCGAAATTCTTTGTTCGTTTTCTCACCCTAATTTGCCTAGAATAGAACGGTTTCTTCCCCAATCACTTGGATTTGATTTCTTAACATAAGTACACTCTAATATACACAATAAATCACTCAAAAAACTCACTTTAATCTCAATAAATCATCAAAACCCGAACAAAACAAGATTTAGAATGAACTTCAAGAACACCTATCAAGAACTCTAATCTTTCAACTTTAAGAATGAAATTGCGCTGAAAAAAACATGATTGGCATGTGGGTGAACAAAACCAACAGTATGGAAGCATACATACCTCTTAGGAATCAAACCCATGGAAAAAATCCGCAACAACACGCAAGAAACTCGACGAAAGCTTGATCCTCTCCTCTTTTCTCCTCTTTTTTCTTTTTTAACTCATAACTAAAACCCTAAGCGTATACTAGGATTATAAAACTGAACCTAATAAGATTAGACCCCTAAAATATTTCTAAAAATGAATTAAATCTGATTGGGCAAGGATAAGACCAAAATACCCCTTACTATTTTGGGATAACTTTCCTTAACTGGACACCCTGACTTCAAAAGAGCATATCTCACTCATCCGAACATGAAACTTAGCAAACTTGGTGGCATTGGAAAGATAATTCAAAGAGCTTTCCTACAGTATTTGGTAGCACACCTAACTCATCCTGAACTAGGAGTTATGGTCGTTTTAAATCGACTAAAAACTCATATTTCCAATTTAGTTCTTTGTGGAATTCAAGGTGGTACGTCTAGTGACCTGACCTTAAATTTTTAATTCGTTGGTAAGATCTCACTCACTATGAAGAATGGTTCGAGCCTTAGTTCAATATTTTTCTGGGGAGTTACAAAAACATTGTTATTTATAGAGCAAATATTTAAGCTTTGTAAAAAATATTTATTTTAAGTTCCGATACAAGCCCAAGCCCCAAGTCCAAGTCCAAATCTTCTATACTTAATATATATTAATTTAAATACGTACTTACACAATTACATGAGATCATTCAGAATGTCAAGGTAATAGAGTGAGAAAATAAATGACCATAAATGTTCGGGAAGATTCTAACCTAAAAGAATTTGAAAGAATAGAATTCTTAACTTAAAGTTTAAAATTGTTACATAGACAAAGAAGAGAAAATAGTAAATTTGAAATCTATCGGTCATGATCATTTAAAGAAATATATTCTACCTAATTCAATCACGTTGATGGAATCTTGATTCGATAAATCTTTATCTATTATTATATGTTGCACAAGTTAATATATATACTCGTAATTGAAGTAGTTATTGATAGTTGATCCCTTCCCTCTAATGGAGTTAGACTTAACGCTTATGACGTGTTGTTAAATAGTGTAAGAATTGAAGCATTATCACTTGAATATATTCCGTCAGAAATATTATTGAGTTCTTTTTACAATCCTTTTGTAATCGATCGTTTCGTCAATTTTTTATGTGATCTCATAACAATGTACATCTAGAAATGTCATCCTAAAATTATTTAAGTTTAATCACCAAATTCAAAGTGACGTATCTGTATATTTTTTTCAAGAACTATTCATATCCTAAAAGTTATGAATTTTATATATATATATAAATATATATTTATTTTTAATTTTTTTTTCAATTTGTTTATTTTTTTAAAATTTGGTATACCAATTAATAAGTTTATAATCACATTTTTAATAAACTATTCTTATCCTAAAAGATTTGAATTTTATATATATATATATATATTGATTTATTTTTTAATTTTGTATACCAATTAATATGTTTATAATCACATTTTTATTATAAAAGCCCAGTTGTTTGAGATCTCCTAACAATGTACATGTCACGACCCAGACTGTCGTGATTGACACCCACAGTAACCATCCGGTTGGAGAACCACTACTACAACCCAAACCAAGCAATCAATCTAAAAACTAAGGCATATAAGTCATATACTAAGGAAAGAAAATAGAGTTTCTATAAACTCTAACAAAAGTTCAACAATAACTAACAAATGCGGAAGATTAACGTAGAACCTGAAAGTCAATGTACCAAAACTCTACTAACGACAAGTCTAAGAACAAGGGGAACAACCCTGAAAATAATCAACACCTTAAACAAAATGTCTGAGTCCGAAAAGAGTCGACCTAAACAAGAAAGATCCATGGCAGCCCGAACGAGCTGGCTCACTCTTGAATTCGGTCACGCTCAATAGTCACCTAACTGAAGTCTATCAATAGTCACATGAAGATTCCATGTACTCAACAAAGAAAAAGCAAGTGCAAAATCAGTACACAACCACAATGTACTAGTAGAATCACGCGGCTATCCCAATAAGTGTAACAGACATTAGTCAATATAAAAATATAATCACATGCATATATCAAACATAAACAATAGCATCAATATATACGAACAATGAACAACTTCACGATTCTCACATATCGTAGTTATATCAATTTAAAGCAGCATACCGTCTTCCAATATCAATCATCATTTGATATAAACGAACTTATCACATGTAGATACACAACACAATTCAATGGTCCTCTCACGGAACCCAATTCAGTGGTCCTCTCATGGAACCCAAACCCAAACAGTTAGCATGCCGAAATGTGGCAATCCGATCCCATATTTATGCCGGAACGTGGCAATCTGATCCAAGTTAGTTATGCTGGAACGTGGCAGCCGATCCCATATTTATGCCAGAACGTGGCAACCGATCCTAGTTAGTTATGCCGGAACGTGGCAGCTGATCCCATATTTATGCCGAAACGTGGCAACCGATCCCACTTAGTTATGCCGGAACATGACACCCGCCCATTCAACAAACCACAATCACAATCACAATGTATATTCTCACAATCATACAACAAGAGGTGATTCATGGGATACAATTATTCAATTATCCTCATTTACGATTTGGGTGATTAATAATGCAACATTCACATACATACGTGTATTATAAGGAAGCAATTACAAACACATATCACACCAACATGAAATCACAACCATCACCTACCTCTAATCCAAGCATGAATCCCCCAAGGCACTTGAATCTTCCCTTTCATGATTCTTCCCGCTTGTTCGTGGTCTAAAAACATACAATTAACACAAGGATTAACAATCAAAGGTCTAATTTTCCAAATTATAACAAACCCAATAACCCTAGACCAAACCAAAGAACCTAATACCGAATTTAGGGATTTCCCCCCATAAATTCCAGATAAAAACCCTCCCCCATCGATAATTACTCATGAATTTACATCCTACGGATTGAAAAATGGATGCGGGGAGTTTAAACATTACCTTTAGCCTCAAGAATGGTAAAAAGGTCAAGAAGTCACCTGGGGCCGTCTCCTTAGCTCTAAAAATCGAAAAGTGACAAATAAGGTCGTTTAGGGGTTTATTTATGACTTTAGGTTTTGTCTATCCCGCTACGGTGGACCCCATCCCGCTTTGGTGGCCCCGGTCTTGCGGCCCTAATCCTGCTCCGGTGGCCTGCACTGAAACAGAATGTTACCTGTTCACGAGAAGATCATTTTTGGGAGTTCTACTTGGCCAAATTCGATTCCGTAAAGTCGTACGGGTTTCTTAACGTCTTAGCTCTCTACTCATGTGGTCCAAATCATAATTAGATCTCTTATTAATTACCATATTTCCCTACACCTTAAGGACTCTGGTTTCGTCCAAATTTGGACTAGGTTGGAAAATTCCAAGTTACTATGAAGAAGTTTTCTGGCCCCAATTCTTTCTTCATTGACTTTTCCCTAACAATGGAATCAGGTCGTTACAGTACATCTAATAACTTTATCCTAAAATATATTTAATAATTATTACCAAAATTCAAGTTGATATATCTATAAATTTTTCAAAAGTCATTCTTATCCTAAAATATTTTAGTAATTCTAAATATATTATGTCAATTAATAAGTTCACAAACAGATTTTACTATAAAAGTTGAATGCAATTTCTTTCATAGCCACCATTAAGAAAAATATTTTTTTTTTACACAGTATATTCCATCTCAAGCAAGGTTTCTACTTATTAACTTTGTATTTACAAGATTTTTTAATGTCTGACTGTATGCATGAGTGGTTTTCATATGATTATTTACTATTGTAAAATAATTATTATTTTTATTTTATTTTATGTTTAGCTAAAATGAATACTTCCATCAACAATAAAAAATTTCAACAAGAAGAAAGTGGTGTTCATAATGGGAGCAACTGGAACGGGAAAATCCCGTCTCTCTATTGGCCTTGCCACATATTTTCGAGGAGAAATAATCTACTCGGACAATATGCAAGTATATAAGAGACTTGAAATTTATACAAACAAGATCACACACACTAAGAAACAAGCTGTACAACACTATTTGTTAGGTATATATATTTATTTCCAACAATATTTATATCGAATGACTACCTAGATAATTTAATAGTAGTAATTGTAGATTCTAGTGGAAAATATATTTTACTATTAAAAAATTATTTATTCTAATTCTGAGAAAGTTAATTTAATCACATTTTCATAGGTGAAATTGAACCAGATTCCAACTTCACGGATGAAGATTTTTGTTTGCAAGCAATTGTCTACATAGAATTTTTTTTGAAGACTCAACATGTTCCAGTTATTATTGGAGGGTCAAATTCGTATATTGAAAAACTTGTGGAAGACCATGTGTTCATGTTCAAATATAAGTATGATCCTTGCTTTATTTAGATTGATGTAGAGCAATCAGTCTTGAACTGTAAAGTTGACATGAGGGTTGATCGAATGGTCAATGCAGGTAATTTTTGTAATTGTTTTATGTATTAATCAAGATATAATCATGCATCGAGCTAAAAAAATCTCCTATATAATTTTCTTAATAATATTTTTGGTTATCAAATCTATGTTCCACTAAATAAAACTCTTCTTTAAATTTATGTTTCATGCATGGCTAGTGGATGAGGTGCGACAGATTTTCATTCCAGATGAAGATTACACCAAGGAATCTGACGGTCCATTGGTGTCCCCGAAATGGATAAATATTTAAGAGAATAAACAAATATAGACGAAGGTGATGAATCAAAGAAGATGCTTCTTCAATCGTCAATTGCTAATATCAAGCGTAATACTCGTTTATTAATTTTTCACCAACATGACAAGATTCAACAGTTAATAAATGAGAACATGTGGTTGGTGCATCATATTATTGCTATTGATGTTTTCAAAAGAGATAGAAAACATGTTGTTGACGAAGCATGGACGAATACCGTTTTGCAACCATACATGGATATAGTGAAAAGATTTCTCAAAAGTGATGATCACAATATTATTATTGAGTGAACATAAACTATCATTACCACTATCTTGAGTTATTTTGTCTCTTTGGCACTTTAATTTGGACCTATTTTGTACAGTTTGTATCGCATTACAAATATGTATATGCTATGACCCTTCTTTCTATATATATTATTATTGTCTGTAAAAACATGGTTATTTATAGAGAAAATATTTTAGCTTTATTAAAAATATTTATTTTAATTTCCGATCCAAGTGCAAGCCCCAAGTCCAAGTCCAAGTCTTCTATATTTAATATATATTAATATAAATATGTACTTACACAATTACAAGAGATCATTCATAATGTCAAGGTAATAGAGTGAGAAAATAAATGACCATAAATGTTCGGGAAGATTCTACCCTAAAAGAATTTGAAAAAATATAATTCGTAACTCAATTTAAAATGTTACATAGACAAAGAAGAGAAAATAATAAATTTGCAATCTATCGGTAATGATCATTTAAGGAAATATGTTCTACCTAATTCAATCACGGTGATGGACGCTTGATTCAATAAAATCTTTATCTATTATTATATTTTGCACAAGTTAATATAAATACTAGTAATTGAAATAGTTATCGATAATTGTTCCGTTCCCTCTAATGTAATTAGACTTAACACTTATGAGGTGTTGTTAAATAGTGTAAGAATTGACGCATTATCACTTGAATATATTCCGTCAAAAATATTATTGAGTTCTTTTAACAATCCTTTTGTAATTGATCTTTTTGTCAATTCTGTATGTGATCTCATAATGTACATCTAGAAACGTCATCCTAAAATTATTTAAGCTTAATCACCAAAGTTCAAGGTGACGTATCTGTATATTTTTCAAGAACTATTCTTATCCTAAAAGATATAAATTTATATATATATATATATATTTATATATATTTTTATATATATATGTATATATATATAATTTGATATACCAATTAATAAGCTTATAATCACAGTTTTACAATAAAAGCCCAGTTGTATGTGATCTCCTAACT
>JAJONQ010047316.1:0-19773 GCA_036250385.1 Solanum microdontum
ACTCGAGGAGTATATAGTTAATCAACGTATTTCATACTCCGATAAAGTATCGTTTACATGTCATCATAATTAGGAGGTGATCACTACACTTAACATCCCTTCAATTAGATCGAACATATATAATAATACTATCTTGCATTTCATACTCGAATGGATTATATGTTAGCTCTTCACCTCTACATCATGACATGAGATATTAAGTTCATGATTAGACGACGGAGTGATAGAATTTGTACATTACTCTAGAAATACAACTATATATAATTATCTCCTAATTCATATGAACGTAGTTTCATACTCTAAATTATAGATATTTTTTTATTTATTCCACGAATTCTAACTTTTTATTTATAAAAATATACAAAATTATTACACTTTTTGAACAATTAATTGTAGGTGTAAAATGAAATTTTAGTATTATGCACAATAGCAAAATTATGATTATTAATAGGAATATTTTAAACAAACCGACCTCTGGATGTCGCTTTTATTAAAAGTAATTAGATTTATAAAAAAAAACCGATTATATGAGGTCGGTATCACATTAAATTTTAATTAAATAATACTGACATCGGGAGGTTGGTATTTTATATTAAACTATTTTTTAACTTGTATAAAACCGTCATTCGGAGGACGATTTGTTTAAATTTAATTGAAAATATAAATTTATTACATACTATTTAATTTTACCGACTTCCGGAAGTCGGTATTATAATTTTTTTGTTTTTTATTTTACACAAAATTGTCCTCCGGAAGACGATTTAAATAAAATTAAATCAAAATAGAAAATAATACCGACATCAAGAGGTCGATTTTTATTGTAATTCAGTTTTTGGGAAAAATTCCGACCTCAGGAGGTCGGAATTTGGTTTTCGCTTTTATCAACGTACAATTAATTATAGGTGTAAAATGAAAATTTAGTTTGAACATTTTAAACAAACCGACCTCCGGATGTCGCTTTAATTAATAGTAATTAGATTAAATAAAAATACCAACCACATGAGGTCGGTAATTTTATTACATACTATTTAATTTTACCGACATTTGGAAGTCGGTATTATAATTTTACACATAATTGAGAAAAAATTCCGACCTTAGGAGGTCGGAATTTTCCCCAGAAAATGAATTACAATAAAAACCAACCTCTTGATGTCGGTATTAAATACCAACCTCATGAGGTCGGTATTTTATATTAATTTATTTTTCATACTATTTAATTTTACCGACATACGGAAATCGGTATTATTTAATTGAGAAAAATAAAATATTGTTATTTATTTATTCGTTTAATACTGACATCAAGAGGTCGGTTTTATTGTAATTCATTTTTTTCAGGAAAAATTCCAACCTCTGGAGGTCGGAATTTGGTTTTCTCGCTTTATTTTGAATAAAAACCGACTACTTGTAAATACCGACCTCCGGGGGTCAGAAATTACCGACCTGCATTTGAGGTTGGAAATTTTTAGGTCGATATTCACTGTTTTTTTAGTAGTGGTAACTCTATGGGACAAGAAAACGAGACATCTTCTATAAACCCTCTTAGCCACAACAGAATCACCAACAGGGGTAGAGACAGAAAAAGGTTCTAACAATATATCAGGAAGTGCATGAAATCTCATAGTTACATAAGGAGTCACAAATGAAAAAGTAGCCCGTGGATCAAGTAAAGTATACACATATATATGGAAGACTTTTAAAGTACTAGTCAGAACATCCGGGGAACTCTCTTGACCTCCTCTAGTTTGGAGAGCATAGAAACAGTTTTGCTTAGGAGCATTTCCACTCGAACCACTCGGACCAGATGAAGGGTAGGGTTGAGCTCTTCGACGACCATCTCTATAATTCTTAGCAACCGAAGGACAATTCCTTATTTTGTGATTTGTTTTTCCACACCCAAGAAAGCATTAGAGCCCTCTAGACACTTCCCTCCATGATTTCTCCCACATTTAGCACAAGTTGGCATAGAAGGCCTATTACCACCTCCTTGAAGTTTTGGGTTAAACACCTTTTCATTATTAGGCCTTGGAGGAGCACTTGAAGAACTTTGCCTAGAGAACTTTTGTTGAAACTTTGAACAACCCTGTCCACCAGACCTAGAATGTGAATAGTTAGCATCATCCACTCTTTCTCTCTTTGCCTCTCTAGATATTTCCTTGAGCTTTTCTTTCTTAATTTGTTGGGCATGCACCATAAGGCGAGAAATATCCATGTCATGGACGAGCATAGCGGTGCGACTCTTTGACTACCATGTCGGACACTCTCGACACAAACTCACTCATCTTGGGCCTACGATCTGCCACAGGAAGGAGCATACTTGGATAGTTGAGTGAACCTCAAAGCGTATTCCCTTACACTCATATTTCCTTGCCTAAGGTTGATGAACTCAAGTACCTTGGCCTCTCTCATCTCTAGAGGGAAGAATCTATCAAGGAAAGCACTTTTGAACCTTTACCATTCTATGAGACCCGCTTCCACTGGCCTTGCCTCTTTCCACTAATTAAACCAAAGATGAGCAACCCCTTTGAGTTCGTAAGTGTCTAGTTCTGCCTTCTCTACCGGAGTAACACCTATGATAGCAAGTAACTTATAGACCTCGTTGATAAACTCTTGAGGGTCTTCCTCCACTTTGGAGCCATAAAATTCGGGAGGGTTCATTCTCGTAAAATCCCTCACTTTTGACACCATCGTACCCACATTTGGTTTCACGGGGGCTACCACCTCTCTGTTAGCTTGTGTCGTAACGGATTGAGTCAATACTTGGAATGCCAACCTAAACTTCGTATTAGCCACATTCTCATTCAACGGGTCTATCAGATCTTGAGGAGGAGCATGGGCATGAACTTGATGAAGAACCTCTTGCTCAACATTGCCTTCCTCCAACCTTCTAGCATAAGCCCTACTAGTAGTCATATCCTTAAAATCATCAGGCATTTATTAAGAGAAAGACTTATAGAGTTAAACTCCATGGTGCGACTTAAAGAAGTGAAGAAGTGGAATTTCCTAAATATCTAATAGCCTCTCATTCATAAATGACGCTTCACACTTATGAACAAGACTCTCGTAGACGTGGTTTGAGACATCCTAGAACCATTCTAAACCTTGTGCTCTGATTACCAAGTTTGTCACGACCCAGGGGTACCCTCTAGATGTAACAAGGCGTATAAGACCCCGAGGGGCCTCATACAAGCCACTTAGCATATCATAACATAAAGTAATAGAAATGAGCAAAAATTTAAAAAATTTCAATACAATCACAGTCTTTTATAAAAACGAGCGAGGGTCTAATGACATTGTCTCAAACCATCTAAACAACATGAATAAATTCTTGGGTCACAGCCTATACATTAGTCCAATACATAAAAGAAAAACATAAGGGAAAGTGGTGATCACATTTCTCAAACACAATGAGGACTCACCAAAACTTCACTTCCTTGATCAACAACGAAGCTAGCCACGAGTGTGAGAATCAATGTCTCTGAACCCTACATTTGATAAGAATGTAGGCAAGAGTATGCGTTAGTACAATCAAGTACTAAATATGATGGCTAGTATATACATCATAAACATAAGCATTAGTCACCATAAGATAAAAGGCATAAGAATAATCAAGACATAATAAGAATCATAATAAAAGAGGAATACTCTCTTAAGTAACCTCACTTAACCTTAGCCAAGACTTAGGTCATTTACCTCTAGTCAAGCTTACATCATGGAAGACATATCTAGAAACACTCTAGGCAAATCAACTTCGTATGTAATCACATTAGTCATACTTACTTTTAAAGAAATGGGGATTCACCTAAATGCCTAGCTTATAAAGGATAATGGGCATTCGCCTCTTGCCTTACATACTTTAAGATTGCAGGTACTCGTCTCCACAATCACAGCATATGACACGGGTACTCGCCTCCACATCATTTTAAAAGGAGCATAGGTAATCACCTCCATGTCCATTCATCATAGTAGGAACGTGGGGACTCACCTCTTGTTCAATTCCAAGGAGTATGGGAATCACCTCATACCCTTGCATATGGGGTCAAGGGTAATCGCCTCTAGCCTCATCATTCATCAAGCATTTTAGTCTAGATTCATTTTAGGTGAGCAATCCTTTCAACCTAGAATCATTCATGTGAGTAAATCTTTCACATTCATTCAACCATGCTTATCAATTCATTATGGGAAGTATCTCTTCCATACTACAACATCAATAATCAACAATTTATAGTCTAGGCTTTAATCTCAAAGCAGTACATATCATGATCATCATCTATGCCTTATTCTCAAGAAATTAACATCATATTCATAATATATGCTTCAATCTCAAGCAATTCTAATCATATTTCATCAATCTTATGAGGATATATATATATCTAACCCATAGAGTTTCCCTCACATGGCATCAAACCCAACTATATCAATTCAACCCTAATTCATAGGATAGGCAGGAGTAGATGTAATTTCATCCTAAATACATGAAATTCTATAAATTCAATAAAAAACAATCATAATCCACTCAATTGGATCAACATTCATCATAACCTACAACAATGGAAGAAACCCTAACTAAATTGGGCAAATTCTTCTTCAAATTGTGGAATTCTAGGGGACTTAATGGGAGGAAGGATCCCATGGATGAAAAGCCATCATGCCTTAGTCATAATGCCCACCAAATCTTAAAGATTGCGAGACTGGATCTTGACCTAGGTTGAATCTCCTTCTTCTTCTTCTACCTTCTAGAGAGAGAATATTTGAGAGGAGTTTTGGGTTTTCATTTGGGTTTTGAGAGAATGACTGGAATGGGGGATTTTAGGGGTTCAAATGACTTATATAGGTGTTTTAGACTTAGTTAAAATGAAACCACTGCAATTTAATTAATACAAGAACATACCCTTAAGTCCCTAAAATAACCATCCAGTCCTAACCCACGAGAGCACGACCGACGGACTATGGATGGACCTACGGTCTGTCCTGATCAGCTGTTGTCTGGTAAGAGACTTTTGGCCATCGATGTTTCCCCCAACAAAGGGCCGTGGACCCATCCATGGTGTATGGGTCCTGGCCGTGGTTCACTGCTTCAGGCAGTGTCCATGGTGCCTGTAAGATCCCGCACTTTTTCTCTAATCGTGCATAATATATGTGGCGTAGTATGGCATGGTTATATGAGGTGTATATGATTTTGTATCGTACATTAGAGATTAAGGTTTCAAATAAGTGGCAATATCAAGGAGCTAAACTAAAGTTTTAGGTCAAATGACCTCTCAAACAAAGTTCATGATAAAAGAAATGGCTCGGGTAGAACTTTGCCCGTTTGAAAGCTTTAACTTGTCCCATACCTTCTGGATAAGACTATGAGTGTAAAACATGCTAAGAATAGTGTGTTATGAGGTATTATAATAGCACAAAGGTCGTATGTTAAGTTTGGAAGTCAAGAAAATTAGTGAAACTAAAGTCGGCAAAAGTGATCGAAGTTTCTCTAATAATATTTTCTTAACTTTGGGTCAAATGTCTTGGATGTTTTCTCCCAATATATAAAGAGTTATAAGGCCTATCACCCATTAAATTGAATGCCTATGAGTCTAGTTTACGACGCACAAAACCTCGTATCCAACCGACATCAGTGTAAAAAGTTATGAGGGTTTTACCACGGACTGCCGGGGCAGAATCCGGGTCAGGTAAAAAATATGTAATGTCAGCTTACTCAACGTTTTAAGCCATGAAAACATTTCATTTTACTTCCAAACCAGAAAGAAAGCGTAAGAGAGGGTTCCTATGGAGTTCTTGCATGATGAAGGTTAGTTTTTGATGATTTCTACCATTAAAGGGTCCCCCGTGCCCAGAAACGTTATCTCTACATGTGGCAATCGTTTTTCCCTTCTATTAGCTACGTTTGGGACTAGATTTTGAAGATATAAATTTGTAGTTGTTGGTGCTTTTTCAAGTTTTATACTCGGTAAACTAAGGTAATCATCTCGGGACTCTTTTATGATTGTTTTTATGAATTTCTATGGACGTTTCGACAAGTTGGAGCAATATGGCACATCTGCCGATTTAAGATTAATTATGAACTGTTTATAGGTGTGTACCAGCTGTGTATATATAGTGTTTGCGAATCTTAGGACGTAAGGAACAACTTTCATGAAGAAGCTACGGCCATTCAAGCGTTCATTAGAAAGATATGTTAAGGCGAAGCTACGTCCCTCATTTTAGCACCACTCCTGGGAAATTCCTAAAATGCCGAATGTGATATTTTGCTATTGTATTTCTAGAAAGACCTTCAGTTAAAGGTATTAGGATCTCAGCTGAATTATTTTCATGATTCTATTATTTTGATATTCCACTCGTTCGAATAAATAGAGTGTTCAACATCTACATGTCAATTTATCGGTTTCCTTGATTATATGTCCGCACGTATGAATTTGTATTTTTACTTGGGTGATGTGAATTAAAATGACACGTGACACCCTTATTACTTGTGACCAACCCTCTTTCTCCACTAAAGTTATTATTAAAAAAAATCTTTAAAGTAACTCACGATCTTCAAAACTCTCGAATATAATTGAAATGTAAACTATTAGAACACTTGGTTTTTTAAATATTTCTTTTATAAATTATCCAGGAACCAAGTTAGAAATTAAGTAAGTCACATTAAACTTGTTATGAATATCAACAAGGTTAGGTTATCCTTTTAAAATTTGAGTTAACTTTTCAAGCTTATTTGGAAGAGCATATCAGGTTCCATGAGATTGTTATATGTTATACGAAAGTTATTATGGGGTTATGAGAACAAGACTACATATGGGCCAAGACTGGCAACATGACAAGAGTAACTCATAGGTGTTATAAATCCATGACATGACATGCTATGCATTCTACTCCCGAGCTATAATCAGGAGGTATGGGGCCTATTGCCGATATTTATACGTATGAGACACAGATGGCCACAAGTTGGCGAATATGATGCCGGTTCGCTACCAGAAAGCACCACCATTGCTAGAATTTGGTTGGGTATGTCATGCATTTGTATCTATATATATATGTATTCACGACATACGATTATACGAGCATACCATGCATATTTAAGTAGTATGGGGCTAACGGTCAGCCATGGAGATTATTTGGCTTTCAGTTTTAGGTGGTATCTCTATTACCCTTTTACAGTAAATATTTATGATTTTACTCTTCGCTTTACATAGCAGTACATTTTTATTCGTACTGACGTCCCTTTGCCTGGGGATGCTGCCTTTTGCTTTGTGCGAGCAGGTAGAGGCTGGGACTCTAATCGACCCACCCGCTAGGATTCAGGTTCAGTTGTGAGTTGGTAAGCTCCATCTTAACCTGGGGCTATTAGAGGATGTTTACTTTTGTTGTACAGTTTGGGTATAGTCGGGGCTTTGTCCCAATAGTGCTTATATCTCTCATAGAGGCGATTGTGGACATAATATTTTGGGTTTTCTTTTTGTATTTTTCAACCTCCAGCCTATAGTCTTGGCATGTATATATATGTGTGTGTGTAAGTAGGTATGTTTTCGGTTGTTGCCTCATCGGCTAGATAATACATTTTTGTTTTTTTTTCGGTTTGTCTACCATTGTTTGTATGGTTATTCTCTTTCAGGTCAAGATCTCTGGGTCCAGTTTTCAATTTTTAGAGGTTGTGCTGCCCAATATTTTTGCCTCATAAGTTTGGTTTAGCTAGTATGTTTTAGTGGGTAACTCGATGTATTAGGGTATGAGTGCCAGTTACATCTCCTTTTTCGGGGCGTGACAAACTTTGTATCAGAGCAGGTCGTATCCTGGGGGGTCCATAAGCCGTGTCTAGTAGAGTCTTATTTATGGGTGTGTTGTGCACCTCACCTATAATCAAGAGGCTACAACGTATTTAGGAATTGTTACATTTCATTAAAGTAATAGATCGTGCTATAGTGCAAAGGTATAAGAACATTTGAAATCTAAATTGTGCTTTATATTTCTTATCTAACAGGCTACACTCGCTATGAATATGGCAGATCGAGAGATAGGTATGGATCCTAGGGAAGGAACTAGTCGTTCCCCACTGGGTGAAAGGGATAGATTTCCCTCGGAGGCATAGGGTGAATCTCCAGTACCCCTAGTACCAGCCTTCCCGGCACTTGTTGAAGGCCGAGGAGATGCAGTACCCCCAACCTCACTAGTTCTATTTGTACATGAGGAAGCTAGGGCTACAGGACCTCCAGTACCTATTATTCCTCCACCAGAGACTAGGGAGCAAGGGATGCGAGAGGCAGTTCAGTTGCTGACTAGGATGGTTTCTATTCATGAGTGACAACTGGAGTCAGGAGTAGATACTCAGAGAGACCGGTCGAAAAGTTCTAAGGTACGAGAGTTTCTTAATTTGGCCCCTCCATTATTTACATGATCTAGTCTTATTGAGGATCCCAGGACTTTATAGAGTATTGAGGGTGATGTATGCCTCCGTCACAGCGGCTGTGGAGTTGGCTTCTTTTCGGCTACGTGATGTAGCCATCCTTTGGTATGAGGCATGGGAGAGATCTAGAGGACCTGATGCTCCGCTAGCAGAGTGGGAGGACTTCTCTGAGGCCTTCCTTGCCCATTATTTTCCACGGGAAGTTCGAGAGGCCCGTCTTGACTAGTTTATCAATCTGAAGCAAGGAACCATGAGTGTGAGAGATGATAGCCACATGTTTAATTCTTTGGCAAGATATGTACTAGATATTGTACGTACCATGAGAGCAAGAGTTCATCGTTATGTTGATGGTTTGGCAGATCATTTGATCAGAGATTGTAGAGTAGCATCCCTATCATATGATGTAGATATTTCCCGCATACATGCTTTTGCTCAGACTACAGAGGACCTTTCTAAACAGATTCGTGATACCCGCAAGGATAGGGAGCATAGTAAGAGGGGGCGCGTACTATGGGGTCTTATAGGTAGCCACATGGTGATTTTAGGCCCCCTTTCCATCGATATCTACCTTGGCCAGCGGGTAGTGTCTCACCACAGGTACAGGGACTGCGGTTTGATCGTTATAGTCAGTCAGGACCAGGTCAGAGCTCAGGTCAGCCTGAATGCTATCGACAAGATCGTTACATATAGATAAGACATCCCACTCCTCATTGCACACAATACGGTAAGCCGAACACTGGGAAGTGTAGACAGGGTTCAGGTGCATGTTATCATTGTGGGAAGACAAGACATTTTATTAGTCGGTCACTGAGGTTGAATAGAGGTGATCTAGCTTAGCCTTCAGGATCCACAACAACATCTTCACCCTCAGTCCGTGCCCCATGAACAGGACCATAGTCTACTTAGGGTCATGGTAGAGAGAGAGGTGAAGGAGATACAGGTTCGAGCGGTGGTCTAAATCGCTTTTATGCACTCATATGACGATAGGATTCAGAAGCATCCCCTGATGTTGTTACAAGTATATTGATGATATCTTCTCAAGCTGTTTACGCATTGATAGACCCTGGCTCTACTTTTTCATATATTACTCCATTTATTTCTAGTAAGATTGACATGAAATCTGAGTTTTTGCCACAACAAGTTGAGGTGTCTACACCGATTGCCGATTCTACTTTAGCTAGTTGTGTCTATCGGGGTTGTACGATATTGATTAATGATTGTCCAACCTCCGTTGATTTAGTTGAGTTGATTATGCTAGATTTTGATGTTATCATAGGTATGCATTGGATGGTAGCTTGCTATGCTAATATTGATTGTCGTGCAAAGATAGTCCAATTTTACTTTCCAGGTGAGCCAATCCTTGAGTGAAAGGGTAATGCAGTCACACCTAAGGGTAAGTTTATTTCATACCTTAGGGCTCGGAAGTTAATTTCTAAAGGTTATATATACCATATGGTTCATGTACAGGATATTGATAAGGAGACCATGACTCTTCAGTCAATTCCTATCGTGAATGAATTTCCAATGGTATTCCCTCGTGATCTTTCAGGAATTCCCCCAGAAAGGGAAATTGATTTCGCTATAGACTTGCTTCCTGATACGCAACCTATATCGATTCCTCCCTATAGAATGGCACCTGTAGAACTAAGTGAATTGAAGGAACAACTGAAAGACTTGCTCGATAAAAGCTTTATCAGGCCAAGTACTTCCCCATGGGGTGCCCAAGTGCTTTTTGTTTGAAAGAAATATGGATCCTTATGGATTTGTATTGATTATAGACAACTAAATAAAGTCACAATAAAGAATAAATATCCACTTCCACGGATTAATGACTTATTCGATCAGTTACAAGGTGCCAAATGCTTTGCCAAGATTGACTTGTGGTCTGGTTACCATCAGTTGCGAGTCAGGGAAGTTTTGTTATCCCAAAAACAACATTTAGGACGAGGTATGTCTATTTTGATTTCCTTGTCATGTCTTTCGGGCTTACAAATGCCCCAGCAGCCTTTATGGATTTTATGAATTGGGTCTTTAAACCATTCTTGGATGAATTTGTGATTGTGTTTGTTGATGCCATTCTTATATATTCGTTGTCGGAAGCTGAGCATGCAGACCACTTGCGAGCTGTATTGCAGACTCTCCAAGATTGCAGGTTATATGCTAAATTCTCTAAATGTTATTTTTGGCTTACTTCAGTAGCTTTTCTTGGTCATGTTATTACAAGTGAGGGTGTTAGGGTTGATGGACAAAAGATTGAAGCAGTGATGACTTGGCCGAGGCCCTTGAATCCAATGGAGGTTTGCAGTTTTTTAGGCTTGGTGGGGTATTATCGAAGGTTTGTGGAGGGATTCTCTTCTATCTCTGCACTACTGACAAAATTGACACATAAGGCAACTAAGTTTCAGTGGTCCGAGGCATGCGAACAGAGCTTTCAAGAACTAAAAAAAAGGCTTATGACTGCACCTATCTAACTCTTCTAGATGGTAATGAGGGCTATTTTGTTTATTATGATGCCTCAAGAATTGACCTAGGTTGTGTTCTTATGCAGCATTGTAAGGTTATTGCATACGCCTCTAGAAAGTTGCGGAAGCATGAGTAGAATTATCCTACACACGATCTTGAGTTGGCTGCAATTGTCTTTGCTCTAAAAATTTGGCGACATTATCTATACGGTGTTCATATAGATATTTTCACCGATCATCAAAGCCTTCAGTACTAACTTAAGTAGAGGGAGTTGAACCTACGACAAAGGAGATGGCTAGAATTATTAAAGGACTACGATGTTGACATTTTATATCATCCCGGTAAAGCTAATATTGTTGCTGATGCGCTTAGCCGGAAGTCCGTGGGTAGTCTAAGTCATGTTGAAACTGATAAGGCTGGAATTACAAAAGACTTATGCCAGCTAGTTAATTTGCAAGTACGCTTGGTGGATCTAGGAGGCGAAGGTGTTATCATTAAGAATTTGGCAGAATCTTCCTTTGTGATTGAAGTGAAAAGGCGGCAACATGAAGATCTGGAACTTAGGAAATTGAGAGAAAAGATTCCACAGCAACAACATCCCTTATTTGAGCTAACTGGAGATGGAGTCCTTAGATACCAGGGTCGCATATGTGTACCGGTAGTTGGAGAGCTCCGTACAAATATTCTTTCAGAGGCCCATTGTTCTAGATATGCATCTCACCCTGGAGCGACGAAGATGTATCAGGACCTTCGACAGATCTATTGGTGGGATGGCATGAAAAAAGATATTGCAGAGATGGTAGCTGAATGTCCCAACTGTCAACAAGTTAAAGTAGAGCATCAGAGGCTTGGAGGCCTAACCCAGTATATTGAGCTTCCATTATGGAAATGAGATATGATAAGTATTGACTTCATCACTGGTTTGCCTCGCACTCCACGAAGGTTTGATTCCATTTGGGTAATTATCGATAGGCTGACAAAATCTGCTTATTTCTTGCTAGTAAGGACGACATATTCAGCTGAAGATTATGCTAGGCTTTACATTCAGGAGATTATTCGCCTTCACGGAGTTCCAGTATCTACTATCTCATATCGAGGAGCTCAATTTACAGCACATTTTTGGAGATCATTTCAGAAGGGTCTAGGCACTCAGGTAAATCTTAGCACCGCTTTTCATCCACACACTGATGGACAGGCAGAACGTTCTATTTAGATGGTTGAGGATATGTTATGTTCTTGTGTGCTGCATTTTAAAGGAAGTTAGGATCAACATCTACCTCTTATCGAGTTCGCTTATAATAACAGCTTTCAAGCTAGTATTCAGATGGCCCCTAACGAAGCATTATACGGGCGGAAGTGTAGGTCCCCAATCGGTTGGTTTGAGCTCGGGGAAGCAGATTTGCTAGGTCCCAATCTAGTCCAACAAGCGATTGAAAAAGTTAAGCTTATTAGAGATTGGTTTCATACAACACAGTGTCGACAGAAGTCTTATGCAGATGTTCACCGATGGAACTTAGAGTTTGATGTAGAAGATTGGGTTTTCCTGAAGGTATTGCTTATGAAGGGCATCATGCGATTCGAAAAGAAAGGGAAGCTCAGTCCTAAGTACGTTGGACCGTAAAAGATTATTCAGAAGATCGGTATGGTAGCATACGAGCTTGATTTTCCTTCAGAATTGGAAACAATTCATCCAGTATTTCATCTTTCTTTGTTACGGAAGTGCATTGGAGATCCTTCACGTATTATGCCCATTGAAAATATTTGTATCGCTGAGGATTTATCTTATGCAGAGGTACCAATAGCTATTTTAGATCAACAAGTAAGGAAGTTTCGAAATAAAGATGTAGCTTCTGTGAAAGTGTTATGGAGAAATAACAACGTCAAGGAAATGACTTAGGAAGTGGAAGATGAAATGAGGAAAGAGTACCCCCAACTTTTACGACTTAAGGTGAGTCACATTTCGATAATTGGCAATTATTTCTTCACAACGACTTAGTTAGATTTTAAGTAGCTTGAAGGTGAAATTTATGTCTTCTTACGACATAGCTATGCAAAGCTTAATAGTTAAATTTTTTAGAATTTGACTTCAGGTTTGCGATTGTTACAAATATAGAATCGCAAATAAAGTCCTATGAGAAAAAAATAAAAACACAACCAAGGAATTGTCTAGATCCATTCGCGGGCGAATGTTCATAAGGGGGGGAGAATGTAATATCTCGTACTTTTTTGCTAATCGTGCATAATATATGTGGTGTAGTATGGCATGGTTATATGAGGTGTATATGACTTTGTATCGTACATTGGAGATTAAGATTTCAAATAAGTGGAAATATCAAGGAGCTAAACTAAAGTTTAGGTCAAAATTCCGCACACTAAGTCATTTTTCTCAAAGACCCAAATCAAACCAAAACTTCATCTTCCTCACAATATTTCTCTCTCTAAAACTCAAAGAAGAAGAAGAAGAGTAGAATTGGAGCTAGGGTTTGGTGATTTCAAGGAATCTTCCGCAAATTTCTTGGAGATTCTCAATCAAGGTATGGTGGCTTTTCATCTATGGGTAGCTTCCACCCATAGAGACCCTTCAAAACTTGATTTCAAAGCTTTCAATTTCCCCAAAAGCTAGGGTTTCAATCTAAGTCATGGGTTCTCTTTCAAAACGGTTTCAATGGTTTAATTATGAAGGATTATGATTGAATTGATGATTTAATGTTGATTTATGATGAAATCCCCCCAAGAACCTAGGAATCCCCCATATTGCTAAAATGTGAACTCAAGATGTGGGTTGACTAATTATAGAAGCATGTCAATTGCTTATGTCTATATTGATTTAGTTTATTGAATCATGATATTCTCCATATCTAATGTAGTAGTTCTAGATGTTTGGGTTGAATGTGATTCATGGTCCTTGAAGGGAAAATTATGAGGATTTGTACATGTTTATGAGAATTGTGTATGAGCGTATGATTCACTTAGAAAGTGAAGAGTTATTGACTATGGTGTATGTGTGGTATTGTTGAAAGATCATTCTCCCAATACCTTTACACATGACTATGCATATAATGTCTATGACCATGAAAGTATTGTTGTGTTGATTGAAAAGTTATTCTCATGAACACACGATGAATATGATGTGAAAGGTTTACTCACGTATTGATGATTCTAAGGTTGAAAGTCCATTCTCACCTAATTGAATCCATGAGCTATTTTATCAGTTCTGTTGAATGAAGGGTAAGATACTCCTTCACACATGTAAATACAATTCAAGACTAAATAGGTAAATTTTAGGAAAATAATGCTTAGCACTGAGAGGATATGGAATGTGAGGTAGAGGCCCTCACGTCAATTTAAAAGGCTGAGTCATCTAAAGTAACCTCATTAGATGGAAGCTCCCCCATCAATACAATAGGTTTGGGGTTTCTAGAAGCAATCTCCCTATCCCATAACTATGTGCCCACATAGGTCTTTAGCTAGTGGATCCACCTAAAAGCTAATACACTTAGTTCTACTTTAGGTAAGTAGGACATCTCTTTTCGGTGTGGGACATGACGCCGGATTCTATGTAGCTCACATGGTCTATGTCAGTTAAGGTTATTTCCCTACATGACAAGAATATGAATATGACAAGAACGTGAACTATACTTATGCCTTCCCAAGGAGTTTTACTTAGTGTGAGTGGGGGTATGTGATTTCACTTATGTATTGCACAAATAGGCTTTGGCAAAGAGTTATGGTGTGGTTTCCTTATGCTATGAAGATCTATGAATTTATGCATGTATGATATGGATTGTTGCTAAGAGTGATTTTACTTGCTACAAGCTATGAACATGAATGTTTCCTTGTTTATGAGTACTGGCTATGAATGAGGTTAAGGTATGATATAAATGATTATGGTGGCCTAAAAGTGGTACTTAGTATTAGATAAGATTATGAGATCTTATATATGCATTGCACAAGTATAACTTAGGGTTTCTTATGAATGGGTTTGACTTATGTATTTACACTAATGTGCATGATGACTCTTAAAGTTGATAAAATGCATGGTTTCAATTAAATTGTCCCTTTTTGCAGGTTTCAAGGATTTTATTGCATGGCTTCCATACTTAGTGAAATTTTTGTACTAACCCATATTTTCTACATTTTTTTTATAAGTGTAGGACCCGGTTACTGAGTTGTGCTTCCTTCTTGATCAAGAGCTTGGATTGACTATTCTCCATGCTTTCGGTGAGTCCTCATGGTTTGAGGACAAAATTTGTTTCATTTCTAGTTTCCATCTTACTTTCTCTTTTTGAGACTATGTTGTAAAGGGCGGTGACCCTTATTGATATTCAATTTTATTAGATGGTTTTAATGAGACAATGTCTAGATTTCTATTTAGATTTTTATGAAAAGACTTCGATTGTAAATTTTTTTTAACTCCGTATAATTTATATTACTTATGTTTATGATACGCTAAGGGCTTGTATGAGACCCCTTCGGGGTCAAGTACGCCGTGTTACATCTAGGGGGTACCCCTGGGTCATGATATTTCTTTGCCTTACCTAAAGGATTTATGGGTGAGAAGTTATGCACAATTTAGCTTAAGAGGTTCCAACAAGGTTGTCAACAAATAGTTTAGGCTCAGATGGTGCCAAAATGGTTGCACACCCTTACAAGGTAGTCACAAAAAGGGTATAATCAATTGTGTTCCCTCTCAAATATATGTCAAAGATCATTCCTTGAATTCACCAAATCTAGACAATCAGACTAACAAGGCAAATTCTAGGTCTCAACAAGCGTGCTTTCAAGTAAAAACCTCACCACATAAGACACTTCAAACACAATCATTTAGCACAGCCCTACAATATCAAAAGCTTACGTGTGATGTTCATTGAAAGGCTCATATCAAAACGCAAAGAGTCAACACACGAATCAAAATGATCATTCAAAAATGAATCCACACTAATTTCATCTTCCCATCTACATAAAAACATTTCTCATTATGAGTACTTGTCACGCCCTAAGTCCCATTGAGACGGACAGGCACCCTATGCCCTAAAGGCCCGAGAGAACCAACTTATGTATTGTGCTTATTGTACATGCAACTATGATTACTATAAATCTTTGATGAGTATAGGTCAAGTACCTTGATAAAAAAACAACATAGATAGGCCCAAATAAATGTACATGATAGGTCATTGAAGATTTAATTACTAGAAACAAGACCTAACCACACTTTACTTTTGACATTTGGTCTAAAAGCCTCTAGAAGATAGACACTTAGCATATAACGGGACAGGACCCTATCAAACCTCTTAACTAATATATAATCTCAAAAGTATACTAGAGACTCGAAAAAGCCTTGAAGTACCTTGGAGCTCACCAAAGGTCGTTGAGTATCCTATGCTTATATTGAGAACTTTTATTAGCTTGAGTACCTGCACCTGTGGCATGAGAACAACATCCCCTAGGAGGGACATCTGTACAAAAGAATGTACTGAATATGTAAGGCATAAAGTAACCATATGTAAAGTAAGAGCTCAACTGAAATCAGGTACAAATGCACAAATATTCTGTATAGATAAATAAGGATAAGAGACAACCTTTGATTATATTTGTGGAATCACATATGTTACATTCACCTCTACCTGTACTTGAGGAATCGTGTACATTACATTTACCTATGCTTATACTTGTGGAATCATGTACATTACATTATTTGGTTATACTTGGGTAATCATGTACATTACATTATGGGCTTTAAGTTTACTCATGTGTTCTTTATAGATTTTGTAACATGTGACACATTGACTAGCTGATCAGTGGTAGAAGAGAATAACCCATTCTAGGCATTTTAACCCCTGGGATATCGTCCTCACAAATATATAAGTCGGGATCGACCCATGCTGGGATTTTAGCCTGTGGGCTGCCACCCATAATAATATAGATTGGGCCCATGTTAGGTATTACCACCCCGGAACTGCCACCCTTAAGAACAAGAATTAGGATCGGCCCATCCTAGGTATTTTAACCCTTTAGCTGCCACCCATAATTATATAGATTGCAATCGGCCCATGCTAGGTATTACCACCCCTGAGCTGCCACCCTTAAGCACAAGAATTAGGATCGGCCCATGCTAGGTATTTTAACCACTGAGCTGCCACCGATAATTGTATAGATTCACTTTACCTTGTCTCTTTAATCATTGAGATTGTTCTTTTGATGTTCATGACTCTTTTGAGATTTAGGACTATAAAATAGTGATGTGGATATGTGGATGAATTAATTGAGGCAGAAAACAACAATATAAGATGAAAATATAACTTTGTTGTGTTACTTAGGAACTTGTATGACTCGTGAACTTCATTTGGACACAAAGAACATATACAGGTGATCCACAAAGGTGTGTGGCAACTACCTTACATGTAGTAAATGATTCATTAAGATGTATAGCAATTGAGCAAGTAATTCTTCTTAGAAGATGCTTCATTTAAACCACATTCAGACATTTCACATAGGGGCATACGATAGCTTAGCACTTAGTAGAGACTGTAACTTCTCAAATGTAGACGCAAGGGATATATAAGATTATATGATAGCTAAACACTTAGTATACAATATCAAATGAAAGAGTGCATAAACATCCAAACTAATGAAGTCCATGACAGAACCCAAATAAGGGTTGTACATTCCACGTAAGGGGACATAAAATGAAAAATGGACATAATATGCTTCTGACATATAAAAACCTATAACATGTATAATGTAGGATCTAATTGACTCAATGAACTTCCTTTGACTTGGTGGATAGCTCATGAAACTTAACGTTTAAAGTACCTTTGTCAACTAGTACTTGGAAGAATAAACACACCAATATTGGATATTGAACACGTATAGAAGTAGTTTGACATACTTTGAGAAATTGGATTGTATAAGGAAGACTATTAGCTACATTGGAGATTTTACACCCTCACATTGTATCTTTGACCATGAGGATCACTTAGAGATCTGAATTTGTAGGTACACAGAATATAGGACTTCATGCCAAAAGAAATGAGATCAAATAGCCTTACATACCTCAATTACCAATTCATATAGCTTTCGTAGTCTCAACCTGTCTTTTAACGTTATAATCTTCATCTTGGTGATCTTAATCTGTTATTCTCCTTCAATTATTTTTGTATCTGTAATGACACTCAAAATGAAGTAGGATAAAGTAGAGCCTCACATGGGTTTTATGCATTAATAAATTGTTAAAATAATGAAGAATAGCCTTTTAAGTCAGTTTCAAAGATTTTGGAAGTCAAACGTCAAGGGACGACCAAGACGTTTGGAAACTAGTCTTTTACGTGTTGGTGTGTTCTAGTATGTTGTTCATGTTTTTATGTGTTGTTTGGAGTCTAAAATCAGTGGAGGGGACCCTAGTGTCTTAATAAATGTTTTTAGGGTAAAAACATTTGGATACGACACCCCGAGGGTTCCCGAGGAGGACCCCAACCTTGGCCAAGCAAGCTACCAAGGCAGCTTGATATTGTGCATGGAGGGAGTGGCTCCGCGTCGCAGACCTTCTCCACCAAGGGCAAAAAATTTTGGTCCGTGTCGCGGACATATCGCGGACTCTACTGTCTCATAATTTAATTTCCAGAAACTTGTGGGAACACCTCCGCGTCGTGAACTTGTTTCCCGACGAAATCTGCGTAAATAAAACTCAAGTTTGACTTGTTTAAAAGGTCCAACTAAGTGAGGGGTAGTTTGGGTACTTTGGAGAATTATTATAAATGGTTATTTTACCTATTTTAGGGTATTTTAAGTTGGTTAAAACCCCAAAACCTAAAAATAGACCCCATTCTTCAAATTGACCCTTCCCTCTCAAAATAGATTCTCTCAAAAACTCCATTGAAGACCTTGAGGAAGCTCAAGCTAGAAGATGGGTTTTCAACTGATTTCTTCTTCAATTTCATGGGTCTTCAATAATTAAGGTATGGTAACTCTTGATTCTTGAATAACCACTCATTCAAGGAGTTCTATCAAAGATTTTCAAAAGTGATTTAAAGACCAAAATTCCCAATTTTCAATCTAAACATGGGTCCTTTGTAAAATGATTTTCTAAATCATTCTATTGATTAATTAATGTGGAATTAAGGTTTTTAAGACAATGTTCAAAGGAATTCTTGAAGAACCCATGATCCCAAATTCTCAAAAATTGGCCTATGATGTGGGTCTTTGTGAATATGATCTCTATTGGTGAAATTATGTTTAGATTAGATTGTATTTATGTTGCCTATGATTATCTATACTTATTCATGTTGAATTGTTGGTCTATTGATGAGTTGAGGATTATGGCCTTATGGGCAAAGTAATGGGTTGATCCCTTTGTTTATAGAATTGTACTTAGATTGTGTTTATGTTATTGAATTACATTGTTGATTCCTATTACTATCTATGTCAATTGATTATGAATTGTTGAGGATTGATCCATGGTGATCATGGCTTGGAGAATTGGTAAGTTGACCTAACTTCTAGCCTATAGTATGAGAATTGATGTTGTGTGGTTTGATCCACTTATGGTGGAGGTGTTCACTTCTTGTCTATCTATGCGTGTTGAGATCATGGTCTTGAAGGAAATAGATGCGAAGTGAATTGATGATTATGATGCATATGTTTATGAAGTTATGCTATGAAGGTTATGTACGAAATCCTCAATGCTAGCATGATGTTTAAAGTGTGTTGATAATGAGGAGTATAATGTGAATGATAATGTTAGGGATAAGGTGTGGTCTACATGATTGATTATGTTAGGTACTATTGTGGAATGACCCCTACCTATATGACCCTTATATGAATGTTTGATCATATACATGTTAGGAGTACCTATTCAATGTTGAATGTGTCCTTGTCTCCTATGATGAAGTGTGGGTGTGTGGTCTAGAATC
>JAJONQ010047317.1:0-26951 GCA_036250385.1 Solanum microdontum
CTATCGGAAGAATATTACAATAAATATTATTGCATTTTACCATGAATTACAATAAACATTATAATAAAATCTTTAAAATAAATGACTCACCTACCACACTACCACTTCCATGAATTCACCAACTACCAGTTCCGCACCGAAAAAAACTACTCGATTTGGATTTGTAGGTGTGTAACAATTAATTGTTAGGAGATATTATGGAATAGAAGGGGATATTGGAATTAAGAAACCACTATCTCTTATGTCCAAGGAGTTCTTTATAATAAATATGTTTGTTGTAGAAGAGTGTGAACGATTTGTATCTATTCCTAATATTATTTAATATGCTGAATCACTTTTCTCGGTAGTTACTGAAATTGGCACTGATTGTAGTGAGAGTGAAAGTGAAGTTGTGCATGATTCTTCAGAATATAATTATGAAGAATTAGAGGCTATTGCTACTGAAAAAAGAGAAATATCTGAAGGTTTGCATGATTATTTAGAATTGTATAAGGGTATATCCTTTAAGGATATACTGAAAGCAACATACTTTTTGAATTATGCAAGAAGGTAAATTCAAGAGTAGTTAAAAGAGACAGGTCCAAATTGAGGTTTGCATGTAATGATGGGTCATGCCCATTTGTATGTCTTATTTCTAGGGATCCTGATACTCCTGGGGTGAGGATTAAGACTCTAAATAATAATCATACATATTGACCAACATTTGATAACCCTATGGTTGATTGCTCTACCATAGTTCAATCTTTTAAGCAAAAGTTATAAGAAAATCCAAAATTTAAGATTAAGAAAATGAAGGTTGGTTTACACAATTCTTTTTAAGTTAAAATCTAGCCAAGGAAAGTGCAAAAGATTTAAAAGAATGGTTCTGGAAACTTTAAAAGGTGGTTTTACTGATGACGATAACAAACTTGAGGCTTATGCCACTAAACTGAAGGAATCTAATTCAGGATGTGATGTTATGAATAACTTATCTAAGGAAACACTTGATCAAGGAAAAAAATACTTCTTAAAATGTATATCTGCTTCAAGGCAATGAAAATGGATTTTAAGAAAGAGTTAAGACCATTTATTGGATTAGATGGCACATTTCTTAAAGGTAAAACCAAAGGACATGTACTGGTTGCTGTTGGTCAGGATAATATGAAGTATTACTACCCTTTAGCTTGTGCTATTGTGGATTAGGAGACCAAAATGACTTGAAAATGGTTTTTGGAGCTACTTTAGCATTCACTAGAACTCCAAAATGGAGAAGGCATAACCTTCATGTTAGACAAGTAGAAGGTATACTATCTAATTTCATTTATGTTTATTTTTTTTCTTTATTAGTTATGTTTCTGCATCTTTCATAGTTCAATTGTTTACTTTTATCATGTAGGGATTACTTGATGCAATAAAGAATGTGCTTCCTCAAGCACATAGTAGATAATATGTGAGACACATTGAGGCAAATTAGTGCAAAAGACATGGTAAAGGTGTGTTGAATAAGCAAATTTTGTGGAGTGCACGGTGCACTTATGAAAAGGAATTTCAAGATCATCTAAGTCAGCTGAAACAAATGGATTTACCTGTGGAGAGGATTTGCTTGAGTATCCTCTAGAAAGTTGGTACAGGGCCTATTTTTATACAGTGTGCAAGAATCCATTAGTTGAAAATAATATGACTGAGTGATTTAATTCTTGGATACTTGAAAAAAAATTTAAGCCCATCATTGGGATGCTGGAAGATATAAGAATCAAAGTTATGAATCAATTGAGAGAAAAAGAAGATTTTGTAATGAAATGGACTAGTGAATTGAGTCCTAAACTCTTGAAGTTGTATAATGAATATCTGAAGATAGCTCAAATTTGTAGGGTTAACTATAATGGAGATCATGGATATGAGGTTACCGAGAGATCGGACAGATACATTGTAGGTGAAAAGATGCGCTTGTAGGGCTTGGTAACTTGAAGGAATTCCATGCCCTCATACAATTAAAGCCTTGTTGCACAAAAATATTGATAATTTTACTGAAATGAATTGTATCACAGCAAAGAGGCATTTCTGCTAACTGACAAACATAAGTTGCAAACCGTAAGGGGATATTTTTTTTGGAAAATTGACCCTCGTCAAGCAATGGAGCCACCAGAGTTTGTCAAGCTTGCTGGTAAGCATAGAGTCAGGAGAGTTAGATAGAAAGAAGAAGTCCTTAAGAGGCATGGTGAGTGGTCTATTTCACGAAAAGGTAAAGTGCTGACATGTAGCAATTATGGAGAGCCAAATCATAATGTCAGGGGCTGTAACAAGGTAATTTTTTAAATAGTTCAATTAACATTAGTATGGAGTATATATATTTTCTAACTTCTTTGCTTATGTCACAATCAAAAAAATGAAAAGTTGCTTCCTAATAAAAAGGGAAAGAAAAAATTAGCATAAGAGAGGTTTAGTTGATGAAGGAGAACCTTCTCAAATTGAAGAAGGCATCAACCTAATAGCCCCTCAACAAACACAAGGTAGTCAAAGTAACATATTTCCAATCTTTGAAGATGACGAAGACCCTTGTCTACAACCTACCGTTGTTTCAGAGATACTTATTAGACTTCAATGAAGATAACAACAATATTTACCAACTAGGGGAAGGCTAATAAGCTTCAAAGGTGATCACAATGGTTTAAGTTATCCAACAAATTTTCCAATACAACCAAGAAACCTAACTTGGAAAGGTAAAGGTGTAATTACTACTAATCAATTAGAAGTTCAAAGTCAAGAAAGAATCGAAAAGTTGAAGCCAAAGAATGGACAATATCAGTTTGGTTAACTTTTGTTTATCTTTGAAGACTTGTTTTTTTTGTTTAATTTGGGAGAAAATACATAAAGTCACCACTGAAGTTCTCTTGAATTTTCAAAAAGACACCTTAACTTTGCAACCGTCTTATTACCCTACAAAAGTTTCTAATATCTTTGTGAAAGGGCCATTTTGATCCATTCCATCACCAGGGACAGTGCGCGTGATGCTCACACTAGTTCAACCCAACTCGGTTCATTTCAAAAATTGAAAAATCTTCATCTTTTTGTTATTTCTCAGTTTTCGAGAGTCTCTTCATTTTACGGGTCAAACAAATGTGGTGATCATTATTCTTTTTGGTGTTTTTTGGTCAATATTCTTGAAGGAATAAGAAATTGAAGGTCTAATAGGTTAGGATTTTCTTACATTATTTGAGGATTTTATAGTGTTTTGTTGTGTTCTTGACTAATTGCTACTGTTAGGGTTTTGTGTTATCGACTTTGTGCGAGTGTTAGTGATTGTGTTCTAGGTTAGGGTTTTGTGCTATCAACTTATTGCGATTATTAATGATTGTGTTCTAGGTTAGGGTTTTGTGTTATGGTCTTATTGCGACTATTAGTGCTTGTGATCAAGGTTAGGATTTTGTGTGATCAACTTAGTGCGACTTGTAGTGATTGTGTTGTAATGTAATATTATACATTTGTAGACTTCAATTTATACATTTTTATTTTGATAGTGTTTCAGCTAAATGTTAGTTATTCAACTTCTGTTAGTGATTATGTTTGTTGTGTACATATGTATGACTGTGTTAGCTTACAATTTGTTCTTGAAATATTTGATTGAAGCATGTTTTATATATCTTGTTTACATGCTTTTTCAGGATGTCTTTTGTGTTGAAAACTTTAAGATGGTATCATGGGGGAAAATAGAATCTTGTCCCCCACCTAAATATATTGGGGAGGGGGGGGGAGGGGGGAAGTGACAGAATTCCTAAAAGTAGATGTTGATACAATACCTTACTTTGAGTTGAGGGACAACATAAAGGAATTAGGATGTACAATAGATTGTGACTTTTTTATTAAGTGGGATGGGTTATTGGTCCTTGTTGATAATGATAAGGTTATATTTGACCTTTTCAAATGAAGTGTATGTTTCTCATGGGGTTAATGAAATTGATCAGGCCCACTTGAATTGGAGTTTGTTCCCAATGTGAGTGATAGTGGGATAGGTGAGGAATCTTTGAATGAGGCTTCTAACCCTAATAATCATCCTCTATCTTCTACTAATGTGCCTCCTCCTTCTACTTTTCCTTCCAAGCCTACAATTGAGACCTCATTTGGTTCTTTTGAAGCTCATCCTTCTCCTTCTACTTTTTTTTCCAACATTACAACTGAGACCACATTTGGTCCTTCTGAAGCTTCTTCTTCTCCTTCTTCTTCTTCCATTATACCTCATTCATATGATCCTATAATAGGTCAATATCCAAGTAATGATAAAGTGTAAGATGAATCAGGATCGAAGGAGATTCTAATGAAGATAGTGAGGTTGACAGTGTTGTCCATCAATAATATATAGATGTAAGGGAAATCAAGAGGAATTTCAGAAGGCCACAAATGAGAAGTAGAGGCACTACTTCAGAACAAATTAGAGATAGGGTATGATGAGACAAATATTAGTATTAGAGATAGCTTTTTTGGTAATCTAGGAGGTAATGAACCTTACTATCTAAGTGATGAAGTTCCTAGCTTTGAAATAGATGATGAAACATATTTGGGAGATAGTGAAGAGGTTGATCAAGTAGCGCATAAACCTGTTAGAAGGAAGAAAATCCCAAATAGAGTTGTGCTTGATGAAACTTGTGAAAAAATAGTTTGGGAATTAGGACTAGTTTTGGAAGTGTTGAGATATTTAGACTGGCAGTGACAAGATATGCAGCCTAAGAAAAGATTCAAATTGAAAAATATATGAATGAGCCTGGTAGAGTTAGAGTGAGATGTTGCAAAGAGACTTGTCCTTTGTTGTTGTGTGCAAGTAAGGATAAAACTAGTGGAGATTTCATAGTTAAAAGATACAACCCTGTTCATATATGTTTGACATCAAATTTTAACTATCTTTGCACCTCAGTTTTTGGCCACCAAATACAAAGAGAGAATGACTCAATAGCCAAACACCAACATTGGGATGCTGCAGGAGATTATTATAAAGGAGTTGGATATCCATGTTGGTAGGACAACATTGAGAAGAGTTAGAGCTAGAGTAGTACAAGAGATCACGGGTGATCACATTGTGGAGTATGGCAAGATTTTTTATTATAAAGATGAGATTTTAAGGAGTAATCCAAACAACACTTGTGTAGTGAAGGTTGGAGAAGAAAATGAAACTAGATAGAAAATATTTCAAGGATTTTATGTTTGCTTCCACGCTTTAAAGAAAACATTATTTGGAGGTGCTAGGAGGTTGGTTGGTTTTGATGGATGTTTCCTCAAAGGTGTGAGTAAAGATCAATTGTTAGTGGCAGTTTTTTGAGATGGAAACAAACAAATGCTCCCTATTGCTTGGGAAGTTGTTGAGGTTGAGAATCATTTTACCTAGAATGGTTTCTTGAACTAGTGAGGAATGATCTTGATCTTGGAGAAGGGCATAAACTATCTATCATTACTAATATTCAAAAGGTAAGACCTTTATTGTCTTTTTATGTTTGAATTTTGTTTTGCATTTTAGTTATTATTTGTCTATTATGTTTCTTTGTTATGGACTAGAAATTGTTGTTCGGGAGGTATTGCCATTGGTTGAACATAGAATTTGTGCAAGACATATTGTTGCAAATTGGTGTAAAAACTATAAAGGAATTGATAGAAGAAAAGTATTTTAGAGGATTGCTAAATACACATTTGAAGCTGAGTTGAAGGATACTATACAAGAAATGAAGAAACTAGGAAGACTATGTTTGGATGATCTTTTATGGTACAACTTGGATACATGGCGCAAAAGATATTTTCAAGATTACAACTGTAACACCTCGGAATCAAAAAGTCTAGATAAGGGGCCAAGTGGGAGGTCACCAACCCATAACTGAGACATGGAACCATTCATGAAGCCCTTGACGAACCGTAAAGGGCACCACAACTCGTGATGGTGCTCGTGGAGCATTTTGGTGCTTACAAGAGGGGCTCCCCTCCCAACAACCCTTAGACGGCTCGTGGTGAGCCTCAAGCTCCGTGGTGGTGGCCGTTGAGGGGAGGAAGAACCCATTCCAAGGCTAGCCCCTTTTGACTAACCTCCAGACGGGTCGTGAAGGGGCAGACGACCAGTGTTGGTTGTAAGGAGGGTCAATTCATTTAGAGGTTTTCCCAAGCCACTGGTCCTCGGTCACGACTACCCAGACGGCTCGTGAGGGTCTCCATATGGGGTTCACATCAACTGTAAGTCAAGGGTAGTTAGGTGTTTTCCTGATTATTTTATCCTGTTACTATGTCGTTTTGCCATTACCTAGAACCCATATATAAGTGATTTTTAACCCTAAAATCAACCCATTCAAGCCATTCTCTTAATTTACAAAATAAGAAGAAGCCTTCCTATCAAAATGTCTCTCTAGAAAGCTCGAAGAAGAAGGGTTCAACCTAGGGATCCAAGTCAAGTCTCCAAATCCTCCATTGAAGTTAAGCAATTGGCATTGAGATATAATAGATGCCATCCATGGGGTTCCTAAGTTCTCCAATTTATAAAGATAGAATTCCCCAATTGTATGTCATGGGTTCTTTTAATTATTGATTTAATTGATTGATCTATGACATTTTATGCATGAATTGAGTTAATCTCATGTTTTTATGATGATCCCTAATGAACCCATGTGTCATGCCCTGAGGCTACCCCCTTGACGTAACATGGGACATAGGATCAAGAGTGACCCCAAGCTAACCCTGAACTAGCATATCATAAGCATACTTAAAGATTTACTGAAAATAGAAACATTGAGCAGAAGCTTAAACATGATATAAAATGAAATGATGGGGAATACCCATTCTAAGTCTGAATATATAAAAGACTGAGAGTTCAATAACAATTGAAAGATCAAACTCAAATCTAAAACTGAATCTAACTATGTCTGAATAAAAGCCTCTAACTGATTAGAGATGCTGAGACATGCCCCACAACTAACTCTAGCAAAACTGAAACTAAAAAGACTGAAAATGAAAGAAAACATGTCTATCATCCTCAAATAATGAGGACTCACAACTAATACTGCTGAACTTGAGATCGAGAACTGATCAATGCGTGATCTGAATGCTGAGGACCTGAACCTACATCACGAGAAGGTGTAGCGCAGAGTATGCGTCAGCACTTGAAAGGTACTGAGCATGCATGATAGGATAAAGCATGTTGATCAATGATATAAGATGAACATAATGAATATACTGAATACACTAAACATGAACTAAACTGAGTGCAACAACCACGTACATAACATGCTGAAACTGAATACTGAGATATAACTGGTAACCTGGTCAATGCACTAGAATCTGACTGTGGGAGCTACTAATAACCGATATAAAATCACGTGAGCTAAATGTGGAGTTCGATGTATCACCCCATCGAGAGGACCCCATATACCTTTCCAGGGGTATGAAGGCAAGATGGCGTGATCACTATATATGTTGCCCACAGAGGGGACTTAACCTATGTGGGAACGTAGCTCTGGGACTATGAGGGTGATCGACCCTAGTTCACTCGGTATTAAGACTATTTCCTACTAGAATGTATAAAATACAACATAACTGCAATAACTGGATAGCTCAAAATTATGATATGCTAATTGAAAATGCAACATTAAGTACTGATAATGAAACATTTGTAAACTGATGCATGTATATCTGTATAAACTGACCTAGCAAGTGTTATTCATGAACTAAATGAATCTACACAACTAGGGTTCTGAATTTCATGAGAGAATTAAGCAACATAGTTATGAAAATGTAATATTCTGATTTGGATTAGTTTAACAGCTAAGTCACAACAAGAATCTGAAGTTCTAAAAACCCTAAATCTAACATAATGAAGGGAATCAAGAATCTGACTTAATTCTAGGGACCTAATGGGTGAAAGGAACCCACTAGTGAAATCCCACATACCTGGTGACAAATTCCATGGAGAAATCTTTCGATTTCGGGGCTGGAATTGAGGTAAACTTGTTGCGTTCTAGGAGAGGGTTTGGTCGACTGTTTCTACTCCTTTTTCCTTAGTTTTATCAATTTTTGGGAAAATGAATTGGTTAGGGTAAGTTCTAATTAAGTTACTAGGCTAAAACTGACCAAAACGACATAATTTAGGGGTTAAACGGTGTAGTTTAGGTGTCCTACGCATAAGGAAAAGACCAAAACGACCTTGACTTAAAATATGATGAGGCCACTGATGGCCCCTGACCGACGGACCGTGGACTGACCGACGGTCCGTCTTGGTCAACTGTCATTCGGCTTCAGAGGAAGGGTGCTAAGGGTCTCGATCCATGGACCAGGACCACGACTTGTGGTCTGACCTACGGTTCATAGGTCCGATCGTGGGTCGACCCTTAGCTGAACCTTCTGGAGTTTCTGGGGAGGGGCTAGAGGTGGCCAACCACAGACCCCATCTACGGTCCGTGGGTCACCCTACGGTTCGTAAGTGGCCCTGTTGGTGGCACCTGTAACTTCTGGAATTTCTGTATTTTTGGTTTATAAAATACGAGGTGTTAGATTATTTCCCCCTTGGCAACATTCATCCTTGAATGAAGACTAAACTAGTTGAGTATGGAGGGAAAGAATTGCAAACCTTACCACTACGTACTGGAAACTAAAATTTGACTGAACTAAGTTCCAAGAACATGCAAATACGCTGAAAATGCAAGTATAACTGAAGGAACATGATATTAAGACTGAATCTACACATGAGTAACTGAAATACTGGAGAGGAACTATTACCTCAAGATGGAATGGAATTGGAAGGAAAGAGATGAGGATACTTGGTCTTCATGGCTGCTTATGCTTCCCAAGTAGCTCCATCTACGGACTGACTACTCTACAAAACCTTCACTGAAGCGACTTCTTTGTTTCTCAACCTTCGAACCTGATGATCAAGAATCTCAACTCGCACATCCTCAAAAGTGAGACTATCCTTCACAACCACACTTTCCAAAGGTACTATAGATGAAGGATCACCCACACACTTCTTCAACAGCGAAATCTGAAAGACTGGATGCACCGCTGCTAGTTTTGTTGGCAACTCTAACTCATAAGCCACTTTTCCAACTCTTTTCATGATCTTGTAAGGGCCTATATAACTAGGACTGAGTTTACCTTTCTTGCCAAATCTCATCACCTCCTTCATAGGTGACACTTTCAGGAAAACCCAATCATCAATTTGGAACTCAGAGTCCCTTCTCCTTACATCTGCATAGGACTTCTAGCGACTCTGTGTTGTCTTAAGTCTATATCTGAAGAGCTGAACTTTTTCTATAGCATCATGAACCAAATATGGCCCTATCAAGGCTACTTCACCTACTTCAGACCAACCAACTGGAGATCTACATCTACTCCCGTATAATGCCTCATAAGGGGCCATCTGAATACTGGAATGGTAGCTATTATTGTTGGTGAATTATGTAAGACGAAGGTGATCATCCCAATTGCCCTTGAAGTCGATCACGCAAACTCTCAACATGTCCTCTAAGGTCTGAATGGTACACGCTGCCTGACCATCCGTCTATGGATGAAATGTTTGCTAAGGTTAACCTGAGTACCAAGACCTTTCTGAAATGACGGGTAAACTGAGGACCTCTATCTGAGATGATAGACAAAGGAACCCCATGCAACCTGACTATCTTATTAATATAAAGCTTGGCATAGTCCTCCGCCGAATTTGTAGTCTTGACAGCTAAAAAGTGAGCGAACTTAGTAACTCTGTCTACTATCACCCAAATGGAGTCATGCTGCCTGCGAGTACGATAAACCTGTAATGAAGTCCATGTTTATCACTTCCCACTTCCATGTAGGAATGTTAATCTCTTGAGTCATACCTCTTGGTTTTTGATGATCTACCTTCACTTGCTGACAATTTGGGCACTTAGCCACAAAATCTGCTATATCCCTTTCCCGCAGATCACGGTACATCTTAGCGGCACTCGGATGAATAGATTACCTGGAGTTATGGACTTCTGTAAGGATCTGTTGCCTCAACTCACCCACCTTAGGGACAAATAAATGACCTTGATAGTGAAGCACATGATTAGACGTATCAAGGACACTTCATCCAATTCTACGTGTCAACGATCGCTAGTCAGTATATAACCCAACTAAATGAGTTTGGGTCGAATCCCAAAGGGAGTGGTACGTGTTTAAGATTCAATAGGAAAGTATGAATATGCTCAAAGCAGTCATAGGAATAAACATTATCGAATAAAAACATAATTCAAATCAGGGGGTGACACGAATGTCAAATAACATGGGGTTTTGGTTTTAATTATCAATTACAACAACAACAAATAATATGGAATAACAATAATGAGACGGGTTCTTAGGATGTGATTCATAGGCAAATGTTGACAAATGGGTAATTGCAACTATTAGAAAATATCTAGATATTAGTGATTAAGCTAGACTATAGAGGAGGTAAACTTTCTCTCGAACAATTTACCCCGAATCAAGTCAATTTCTTTCGAACATCGACAAGCATGCAGAATAAGACCATCCTACACCTTAGTCCATTCACCCTCTCGAGTTGAATGTGTGGAAAAAGGTTTCGGATTCACTCTTTCGAACTGAACCCAAGACAACCCAATACCCACAGACCATTAATCAATAATCTTGGTTTTAAAACCTCTCTCTCAAGCAAGCCAAAAACACGAAGGTGGAACTGCATTTGCAACTACAATTCTTTAATCTAAACCACAATTAATGATTGAAATCACTTCTAAACAACATTTAAACTAACAATTAGCAATACCCATAAGCTAAATCAACCCATAATCACATAATCACACCCCAAGAATTGGGGTTTTAACTAGACATCATAAAAAAGATAAAAATCGTTACCAAATTGTGTTTCCATCAATTGGGTAAGATTAATTTCGTCTTTACAAAGGTCCAAATTGAAGAATCTCAAAGAGCCACTTCCAATTTCTCAGAAGTGAAAAACTTCAATTCTTCAAAGTTAAGGAAAACTGTCTTAATACTTAGAGTTCAAACTAAAAATTAATTCTAATGATTGTTCATAATACAAGTTGATTTGATAAAAAGATATTAAACTAAATGTTCAAAAACGTATTTATAGTCGCCAAAAATATGCTACGAAGGACCATTCGGCGCAGTAAGTCGGGCTCGCCGATCAACTCGGCGATCCGCCCTTTGGTCCTTTCCATCGCCTTTTAGCCTTGACCTTCAACATCCTCCAGGTCTGTAACTTTGGAAGATCTCACACTGCATCACAGAATCACTCGGTGATCCGCCGACTTCTCCTTTCTCTCGTCAACTTGGTTTTCTCCTTCAGGGCTTGGTACACTGGAACTTTAGGCGGCCAAATGGCCACTCAGCGACTCGCCTAATGGGCTTGGCGATTACAAGGCTCTCTTTTCTTCCTTCTTTCTGCTCACTTCATTCCTTTTTGCAAATTAGTGTCCTTGCTTTGTTCCTCAATCCAAATACCTGGAAATCAAGGATTTTACATCAGTTATTGGCATAAAATACGCATTTGAGGATACTAAATCTATCCAAATAAAGCCCTAAATGAGTCCAAATCTTGAACTCATCAACATCCCCAACTTAAACCTTTGCTTGTCCTCAAGTAAAACTCAAGTTCAGCAGTTCAAAAATGATGTCTCAAACAGTCCTACACAAGACTCAATCATGAATGCACACAACAAGACTCAACTTACTCATGCAAGGATTAATTGTGCACTCAAAGATCAAGTTGTGACTCACCGTTACCAAAGATTCTCAAGCTCACAATACTTGCTTCAAATGCAAGTTCAAGCTCAACAAAGGTACTCAAATACCCTCACACAAAGAATGATTCCATATTCACATATAATGGTTCAACACTTTATAGTTTCAGAATCACATACAACTCTCACACTTACTCAAGATCAAAAAGGTCTTTTCAAGGCTTTTAACGGGGCTGAGTGTAAAGGTATGGTCATTTAGGCTTAGTGACTGCTATCCTCATGAAAGGTGGTATGAACAACACTTTCTTCTCTTTTCTTCAACATTTTAATTCATACTCAAAATTCACCCCAATATTCAATTTTCATGGATTACCGGACACCCCATTTCTCTTGCACTTTCACAACTTTATTTCTAAAATCTTTCATTCTTTTTTTTATATGGAGGGGTTCCATCTTTCCCAAAACCATGGGTCAAAGGGGACTTCTTTGCACTTCTTGATTTACCTTCTCTTTTCCCCACACCCCAACTTAGCCTTTTGGCCTAAGTTAGATATTCAAACAAACCACACTTCATGAGGATTATGGGTGAAGAGATAAAGAAAGGTCACAATTTCATCAAGTTTCTTCCAAGGAAAAGCTAAGGCTCAAAGGGTGTTCAAGGAAAGATCACACACTCACAAGGTAGGCCACAAAAGAGGTATAATGTCAAATTGTTTCACTCTTTAAAATTGTTGCCTAAGATCATTTAAAGACCTTGCATCACTTAGTCAACTAGACCAACGGGGCAAATTCTAGGTGTCATCACACATGGTTCACGGTAAGCTCATCACACAAGGTATTGACACCAATATCAAACAAGACTCCATACTTTTGCTAGTGTGCAATTTTCATCACAAGCGATTGAATTTGATAATTGGTTAGCCACAATGAGATGCAAACAGTCCACATATTATCTATGCAACTTCATTTGGCCTCATCGTAGCCGCACATTCATTTTTGTTTGATTGAGAGCACTATTCAAGTCGTTGGTATTGATCACAACCGACACTCAAATTTACACAAGAACAACCACAATTAAACACAATCAAAAGGGTTGCAATTTTTTTAGAAGGGTCTAAAAACCATTTTCAATTAAAATAAGGAGCCACAAGCTCAAATATCCACAACACAGTGCCAAAACACAATATATAGCACAAAACCCAATATATACAGAAAATGTCATCAACACAAGAAATAGGTATGGAAATACCTCACCCCACCTTAAACAAAAAGTAATTTGTCCTCAAATACAATAAAAACATCCAAAAATCAATAAAAATGACAGAGAGGGAGGTAAAGAAAGGTCCTGTCTATTCAGTTGCTCCATCAGCTAGGGCATCAGTGCCCGGTGTTACAGCAGCACTGCTAACTCCACTCGGGTCAGCCAAGGGTGTGTCTTTCAAAGAGGTCTGCACAACTACATCTACTATGGCCTCCTTAATCTTCGTAAGTCCCTCGTAAGAAACCTCCTCACCAACCCCAAGCATCTGCTCCTCTGTCTCAGCCTCAGACTCAGCAGTAGCTACCTCCTCAACTCGAACATCATCTCTAGTGGTAGCCAGAGGCATATCTAACTCAACTGGCATGTCAAGAGTCTCTACTGTCCCAAATATCATCGATATGTCGGTGGACTTCAACTGGTCCACATCTCTCCTTAACTCAGCAATAGCGGCCTTTAGAGCCATCACCTCCTCAGTGGCCCCTTGGCCATGCTCACACACGGATTTCCTCGTCGCAAGGGCATGAATAATGGAACTCAGAGGTGTCATATCATCGGTGAGGGCCCTTTCGATCATGCCAGGAATGGTGGCCTTAAGTCTGGAGGCATGTCGATCAGCAGAATGAGCTAGCTGCCCCATCCGTAATAATGCAGCTTGAGTGAGCGGAGGTCGGGAGGCAACAACAACAACAATACCAGATCTAGGAGGCAAAGGAGCAGTAAAGGTACTAGGCATCATAGAAGGGGCAGTGTTAGGTATACCTGAATGCCCATGGGCTGGAGTAGGAAAAGGTGCCTCTGTAGGTAATGCATCTGTATCTACACCCGGGGAAGTATCCATCGGAACTACCTTCTTCTTCTCCGCCTCATCCTTCAAGTACTCCGAATGTCGGTACAAGATGTGGGAGTCACTTCCGCATCTTTCTTCTTATCTCTAGGCACCCAAGCTTGCCTGCACAACTCGGTGATCAACACCAAAAAAGGGAGAGAAGTTTGGTGCTGCTTGGCCCTCATGACCATCTCCTGTGCCATAATCATCCCAAGGTTCAACCTTGTCTCATCAATGATGCAACCCAGACAGGATGCCTTGGCATGGCGGATAATCGACTCATTCTAGGATGGCATAATGGTACTACTGATGAAGCCAAACAAGAACCTTGCTGCTATATTTAGGTCCTTTTTCTCAATGGGTGCTCCAATCTCAAGCCATTTGGGAGTACCGTCTGATATCAGAGGAGCTAACCACTTCTTCATGTTTTCTAGCGTCTTTGTCCTAATCACATGTTGGCAGTCACCCCCAATTCATGTTGAAATACCCAAGACTGCATTGATAGCATCACTATCACATTTCACCTTTCTACCCCTGACGACCACATAGTCAACCGACTTGAATTTGGCTGCCGACTTCTTCTCTTGTGGCACCAGGGCAGTGTAGGCACTATAGAATTCTCTGACCAATTTGGAATATATGGGCCACAAGGCTTAGTGAAAAGCTTGAATTTGTTTGAGCTCAGGTAGCTCATGATCTCTGGATACCTGTCTATGACTCCATCAGTCGACAGTCGCTTCTCCTCTATAATGGTCCTTAGCCCCTCAGTCTTTAATCTGTTCATAGACCGTAGGGGAGGACCCTGTACCAGTGGTGCTAGGACCACAGCCTATGTGGGAGCAGAAGGAGTAGTGGCGGCCTAGGGAGTCCTAATCCTAGACAGATCATTCATCCTTTTGGATCGCAGCTCCGCCCTCTGAGTTGCTAGTAGCTCATCATCCTCACTCTTAGAATTGGTTGCTCAAGGATCCTGGTGCTCACCCTCACTCTCAGAAGTGGTGAGGTGAGTGGCATAGATGCCGTCACTATTGGAGCTGGCCTCTGGTGATGTAGGTGCAGGTTCTTTGCCCTTTCCCTTCCCACCTGCTGTGGGAAGTTTGATAGCTTTAACCTTGGATGTAGCTGCATCCTCGTTAATTTTTATTCCCTTAGCCCGCTTGCGGGGGGCATGTATCTACCGGCCACTTTTGGTCTAGCCATATCTTCAAAAACATCAAAAAGAGTTAGAAATAGTTCAAGAAAAGTTGCAGAAAAATAGTTGCAGATAGACTCGCCGAATCTCTTTGCAGAGCCAGATCGGGCTCGCCGAAAGGATTGGCTTAAAATATTTCCAAAAAAATGGTATGTTGATGATGGGTAGGGCCTTTCGGTGAATCATCGACAACATTCGGTGAGCAAGGACTAGCCCACCGAAAGTTACAGTGTATTTTAGAGGTTAGGGGCACAGAAAGGGCGATCAAGAAGGAATCGGTGAACTCAGGCTTCTCGCCGAAAATTACAGAACCCAAACTCAAGATTTGCATGAAATTAAAGGCGATCAGAGGGGATTCGTGTAACACCCCATAAATTAGTGAGTTGAACTAATGAGTTTAGAGCCTTTCGTAAGAGTTTTGGAGTGGTGTATGAATACTATAATAAAAAAAAATTGTTCCCATACTTAGAATAGGGGTTTTAGGAATTAAACGTCTAGGTACAACCCCCCAAGGACCACCCAAGGGGTCCTTGAGGGGGACCCAAAAAATAGTCCCTAAAACTGTCAAATGTGTGACCTATGGATGGCCATCTACGACCAGTAGATCAATCCACTCCCCATAGGTCATGGGTGTAGGTCAAGGCCTATTAAGGCCTTCCAAGGGAAGCCTCAGATGCAATCCATGACTTCCCAGCACGGGTAGTAGACCCATCCACGGTCCGTGGATGGGTGGGCGTAGGTGCTGCTAGTTTTCAACTTTTTAGTTTTAAGTTAGGTGTTTGGGAATTGATTAGTTAATTAATTAGGGCTTAGGGAGGTCGGTTAAGTAGTTAATTAACCACCTATAAATACCTAATAAGACCCTAAAACTAAGTCATTATTTCATTCATCTTAGAACACCCAAATCACTCTCAAGAAATTCTCTTTCTAGAAGTGAAGAAAAAGAAGAATAAGAGAAGAGAAGAGAAGATGGCAGTGTTTCTCCATAGATTCAAGCTTTATTTAGGGCTTTGATTCAAGGTATTTGAAGCTTAATCATCTATGGCTTCTTCTACCCATAGAGCCCTCTCAGTTTTCTCCACTTCTGAAATAAAAAACCCAATTCTAACTAGGGTTGTGCTTGCATTGTGGGTAGGGTTTGGGTGTGATTCCAATCTAGTGGATATCACCAAATTATGATTTTTTAAGCTTTTTTTAGTGATAATTATGATGATTTCATGTGATTTCTATGGTAAACCCTAATCTAAATTGATGAATGTGATCTTTGTGTGTTTATGCCATTAGAGGCAAAGTTGAAGGTTCAAAGGTGATCTTCCTAAATCAATGTCTTGTATACTAATTGATCATAGTTAGGATCATAATCATGAATTGAACTAGAGTTGATTGAACAGGAAGGATCTTGACTTGGAACCTTTATGAATCAATTATGACTAGAAACACTTAGTAGTAGAGAATGTGATTGAATATCTTGAAATTAGACATGAATTATGATATAATGAAGTTAAGCTTGAAAGTAGCGCTTGTAGCCATTATTGTTAGGGCTTTGGGGGTAAAGTCAATATGATGTGATCTTGTGGTGTATTCTCTATACACTTAGGCATGAATTGCTAGGAGATCCAAGGGTTCTCTCCCATAGAAGGATTCTAGGTTTGCTTAATAACCTAAAATGAATCAAATCAAGTTAGACTAGAATATCTTGAAGTTGTGACATATGTTCCTTTCATGTATAGCTTGGCTTAGTAGGATAAGACAAAGGTTGATAGCTTGGGATGGAGGATCTATACTCTCCTAAGGGATAGCTTGACTTAGCATTGTAGAATGCATGTCATGCTAGCATGAGTTAGTAGTAGTCATGGTAGCCTATGATTGAGTATTTATACTCTCCTATGGGTAGCTTGAACTAGCATTGTTAGAATTCCTTCATGGTAGCTTGACTTGGTTTGGCCAAGACCATTTCATGGTAGCTTTGGGATAGAGGACTTATACTCTTCTAAGGGTGGCTTAGGATTGAGGATCCATACTCTCCTAAGGGTAGCTTGACGTTGCATTGTAGGATGCATGTCAAGGGTAGCTTGAGTAAGGTTAGTCATGGTAGCTTGGGATTGATGACTCATACTCTCCTAAGGACAACTTAGGGTTGAGAATCATACTCCCCTATGGATAGATTGCATTTGTACTATGGTATACTTGTAAGGGTAGCATGAACTATTTCATGGTACCTAGGATAGGACACATGTACCTTTCCTAGAGTAGCTTGGACTTGCAAGTTAGTGTGACTTCCAAGGTAGTTAGCTTAGCTTAACCTAGTTATGTTAGTAAGATGATAGCATGGTCTAGCCTATTAGGGGGTTATTCCTTGGTAGCCTTGGAGGGGTAAATAGAATAGAGGGACTAGACCCCAACTAGTGAACATTCATGATAGTCTAAAGGAGTACTTAGTGTGGGTAGTATTATGGGATGCTATCCATATATGGCACAAGTGTGACTTGAGGCTAGTTGTGAAGGGTTCCCTTATGTAGTATGACTTAGCTTGGGTTGTTTCCATAGTTGCCTTCCAAGATATGATTGACTAAGGTGGTAGTTCCCTTGTCTATGTGAAGTAAGCTAATAGTAAGACCAAAAGGAGGGTGAATATGACTAAGATGACTTCAAGGCTATGCTTAGTGTGAAGGGTAGTATCGGATGCTTTTTCATGCATTGCACAAGTGTGTCTTGAGGTTACTTAGAAGTATGGTGCCCTTATGGTATAAAGTCTTATGACTTAACCATGTATATAGACTATGATTAAGATGACCAAAAAGGAATACTTGGCTTGGGTAGTATTATGGGATGCTATTCTTGCTTTGCACATGTATGCTTTTGAGGTTACTTGAGAATGGTGCTATTATGATATGGATGACTAAGAGTCAATTATGCTTATATGATTATGACTTATCTCCTATGCTCATTAACTATGTCTTATGTTGACTTATGTTTATATGAAGCTTATGTTAATGATTATGCCATGACTATGTTGTTATCTCTTATGCTTATGTCTTATGTTGACTAACTATTTGAGATTCTCTTATGTTTTATGCTAGCTTTCATACTTGGTACATTTTGTACTAACGCATATTGCCTACATTCTAACCAAATGTAGGGTTTGGAGGCTTGAGAGCTACTTGGAATTAGGTTTCTAGAAGTTGCAAGGAGTTGAAGATCTTGGTGATTCCTCAAAGCTTCGAGGATAAAACCCACCTTTCCTTTATATCTTTTATATTCATGTTGAGACTATTGTATGGGATGTGTCCCAAGAGTTTATTCTAAAAGTTGTATTAGATGGTTTGAGACAAAGAGTATAGAAAGACTTTCGCTTGCTTATGAAAATGTTTTCGATTATATGGTTTTAATTTTTTTTTAAATTTTTCCATACTTTTCTAATATCTTATGTTATGATGATGCTACGGGCTTGTATGAGACCCCTTTGGGGTCGAGTACGCCGTGTTACATCTAGGGGGTACCCTTGGGTTGTGACAATTTGGCGAACCGTCGAGTGGTTTGGTGAGCTCGACCCAGCTTGCCAAACTGCCCAACGTGCCTACCTTTAAACCCGACTTTCAAATTCAACCCTGCAGCCACTGAAAACAAAATCAAAACATGCACTCATTCAATTAAACCTAGACCCATGCCCCAGGGATACTCAGACTTCTCCCGATTTGGCCAAATTTGGCCATTTGACGACTTTAGCCCTTAAGAATGACGTCAACCACTCCATCATTGGGCAAAGCATGTCATTTGGCACAAATGCGGGTTACTTAGACTTCACCCGACTAGACCCAACAACAAATTAGCACAACCCAACAATTTCGATTAATTTTAAAGCACAAAAATTTGGGAAATCAACAATTAATTAATATAGGTATGATAATCAAATAAAAACAGGCACACATGTACACATTTACGATTCAGAAAGTTCCAACACACATCACTTAGATAAGAACAATTGAAAATGAGAAAAACCAACCTTTTATGCCAAATATATACTTCGAAATGCTAGGCGGTAAAGAAATCCAACTCTAAACCCAAGATTGACGACTAGGAATCAGAAATAATGCAAAAATACCGGAAAATATAGTGCGGGTGTGAGTTTGGGAAGTTAAAAAGTGAGGGAATGTGAAAGAGTTTGAACTTTTGGCCTTTAAAACCGTCCAATTGTCACCTATTCAACAACATTTATCTTACTCGCCGACCCACTCGGCGACACGCCGAATGGGCACTTACCTCACTGAGTTTTACAGGACCTCTAGTTAATGTGGGGGTCCAAATGGCGGATTAAATCGAAATCGCCAACGCGTTCGGCGATATGCCAATTTGCTCCTAGGCTCACGAGTTTTACATACTCCAATTTCAAAATTGCTTGAGTCCAACGGCGGTCTAGGTCGGGCTCGCCAACCTATTCGGCGAGTCACTGACTGGATATTTAGCTCGCCAATATACACTTTTCTATCACAATCCACACTTTAACCTGCACAATCAACACACGATTATTTTTCAACAAAAAAGAAAGTAAATAAAACTTGGGTTGCCTCCCAAGAAGCGCCTTAGTTAATGTCGTGGCGCGATGCAAGTTCCCACTTAAACTTCATTCTTGGGGTTGGCCATAGTGTCACTAGGCAACCCCCCTTGCTGTCTCGAGTTTAAATGAGACGAAATATGACCCATCTGGGTCTTCAACTATTTGATAGAGACAGAATGGAAGGTAATCGTCTGGTTAAGGGTCGACACATCTTCCTTCATTTCTTTCAAAATTGTGTCCCACCCCTCAAACTTGTTGAGAATACGAGACAACATATCCTCAGACCGACCAACCTCAAAATCCTTTTTCTTTTGACACTCGTGGGGAGGAATGTACTTGTCCTTCTCCCTCTCTCTTTCTTTCCACGTGGGGTTACGATCCCTCCACTCTCTATCATGATCTCTCCAACCTTCATCTCTGTTCCAACCTTGGTTACTACCCTGCCTCAGGTAGTTTGCATGATAACCACCTCCTTGGTTGGCTAGGAAATTCACCTCTTCGTTGTATAACACTTCAAACTTGGCCTCATCGGGTTTAGCACACCCGACACCCACAACATTGACACTTCGAGCACCAGCTCCCATGACATTTTTGGACAATATGTTAAGTTGTGTCATGATCTTTGCCATGTTCGGATCCCTCTCTTGGTCTTTCTCAAGCTACTTCTTGGTCAATTTATAAACGTTAGAGGAGAGACCTGATCTTCGCGGGTGTACCAAGCCCGATTAATTGTGGTCATACAATCCAAAAGCTGGGCTGCTATAACGTAAGGTTGTTGCATCAAAGTTCCCGGAGAAAGTTGGTCAGCTACACCCTTGTTCACCGAATCAAGGCTTCGATTAAAATACTGCAGCAAAACGTTGTCGAGCAAACCATGAGTTGGGCATTGCAACACTAACTTCTTGAATCACAGCCAAGTCTCATGAATTGGCTTACCCTCTAAACTCTTGAAGCTTTGGATGCTGTCTCGAAGAGTCATCATCTTCGAAGGAGGGAAAAATTGCACTTGAAATGCGGTGACAAGCTCTTCCCATAAAGTGATTGATTCTCGTGGCAATTCAGCCATCCACTTACATGCTTCTCCCATTAAGAAAATGGGAACAACCTCAACCGGATCGACTCTTGAGATATGGTCTTGAAGGAGAACGACCCGCAAACATCAACAAAGTTTCTAATATGTTCATGGGGATCCTCATGTGCCAGCCCACCAAACAACCTTTTCAATTGCAAGAGCTGCAATATAGTACTTGTAATATGGAACACAACATTCCCTTCAGCCGGAGGCAAGCGAATGGCACCAACTCCACCCATTAGATGAGGGTCATTAACATTAGGCTCGTTGACATCGTTGAGGTTGCCGATGTCATCTTGGTGGCCCACTTGGCTACCATTGCTTCCGTTCACACTCATTTCCTCTGTTCAAAACAACAACAAACAAACCAAAACTAAAAGTAAGTAGATTCAACTAGGCCTAAAAAGAACAAAATTCAGCTTAACCAAAAAATCTTAACCAACACCACTCCCCGGAAGCGACGCTATTTTGATTAGACATATCAAGGACACTTCATCCAATTCTAAGTGTTAATGATCGCTAGTCAGTATATAACTCAACTAAATGAGTTAGGGTCAAATCCCATAGGGAGTGGTTCGTGTTTAAGATTCAATAGGAAAGTATGAATATGCTCAAATCAGTCATTGGAATAAACATTATCGAATAAAAACATAATTCAAATCAGAGGGTGACACGAATGTCAAATAACAGGGGGTTTTGGTTTAAATTATCAAGTACAACATCAACAAATAATATGGAATAACAATAATAAGTCGGGTTCTTGGGATGTGATTCGATTATAGGCTTATGTAGACAAATGGGTAATTGCAACTATTAGAAAATAGCTAGATATTAGTGATTAAGCTAGACTATAGAGGAGGTAAACTTTCTCTCGAACAATTTACCCCGAATCAAGTCAATTTCTCTCGAACATCGACAAGCATGCAAAATAAGAATCGCCTACACCTTAGTCCATTCAATCTCTCGAGCTAAATGTGTGGAAAAGGGTTTAGGATTCACTCTCTCGAGCTGAATCCATGACAACCCAATACTCACAAACCATCAATCAATAATCTTGGTTTTAAAACCTCTCTCTCGAGCAGGCCAAAAACACGAAGGTAGAACTGCATTTGCAACTACAATTCTTTAATTTAAACCACAATTAATGATTGAAATCACTTCTAAACAACATCTAAACTAATAATTAGGAATACCCATAAGCTAAATCAGCCCATAATCACATAATTACACCTGAAGAATTTGGGTATTAGCTAGACATCATAAAAAGATAAAAATCATTACCAAATTGTGTTCCATCAACTGGGTAAGATTAATTTCATCTTTACAAAGGTCCAAATTGAAGAATCTCGAAGACCCACTTCCAATTTCTCAAAAGTGAAAAACTTTAATTCTTCAAAGCTAAGGAAACTTATCTCAACACTCAGAGTTCAAATTGAAAATTAATTCTAATGATTGTTCAGAATAAAATTTGATTTTGATAAAAAGATATTAAACTAAATATTAAACTAAATGTTCAAAAACGTATTTATAGTCACCAGAAGTATGCTACAAAGGACCATTCAGTGCAGTAAGTCGGGCTCGCCGATCAACTCGGTGATCCATCCTTTGGTCCATTCCATCGCCTTTTAGCCTTGTCCTTCAGCATCCTCCAGGTCTGTAACTTTAGGCGATATCACATTGCATCATGGAATCACTCGGCGATCCGCTAACTGCTCCTTTTTCTCGCCAATTTGGTTTTCTCCTTCAAGGCTTGGGACACTGAAACTTTAGGTAGTCAAATGGCCACTCGGAGACTCGCTTAATGGACTTGGTGATCACTAGGCTCTCTTTTCTTTCTTCTTTCAGCTCACTTCGTTCCTTTTTGCAAATTAGTGTCCTTGCTTTGTTCATCAATCCAAATACCTGGAAATCAAGGATTTTACATAATTTATTGGCACAAATACGCATTTGAGGACACTAAATCTATCCAAATAAAGCCCTAGAGTCCAAATCTTGGACTCATCAGCACACCATCTCCCTCTTGGGAGAAAACCTCAACCCTCTGTTGATGAACTGCACCCTTCAATTGAAGCAATATAGGATCACTGTATTGTTTTTCCTTAAACTCCACTACCAATGAAGATTCTGACCCATACTGAACTATTACACCACCATCTGATATGCTCATAAGGCGAACTCCCAGGCGAGCAAGCCAATGAGCGTATTTTGCTAGTTCTTTCCTTTCTTCCTCAACATGCGCTACACTACTCATAGATAGTCTGCTAAGAGCATCAGCTACTACATTGTCCTTACTAGGATGGTAAAGCACATTCATGTCATAGTCCTTGAGGAACTCAAGCCATCTCCTCTGGCGAAGATTCAACTCTTTCTGGGTGAACACATACTGAAGGCTCTTATGGTCTGTGAACACATCTACGTGAACATCATACAAGTAATGTCTCCAGATCTTTAGGGAAAATACTACGAATGTAAGCTCGAGGTCATGAGTCAGATAGTTCTTCTCATGCACCTTAAGCTGTCTAGAGGCATAAGGTATAACCTTACCTCGCTACATCAACACACAACCTAGGCCAACTCTGGATGCATCACAATAGATCACATAACTGTCTGAACCGTATGGTAGAGTCAAAACATGAGTTGTAGTCAACCTAGTTTTCAGTTCTGAGAAGCTCTTCTCACAATCATTTGACCACTGGAACTTAACCTTTTTTCTGAGTCAACTTAGTCAATGGAGAAGCTATGGATGAAAGTCCTTCCACAAACCTTCTATAATAACCAGCCAAACCCAAGAAACTTCTAATTTTTGTAGGAGAGGTAGGTCTAGGCCATTGTTTCACTGCCTCTATTTTATGAGAATCCACTCGGATCCCTTTGTTAGACACTATATGCCCAAGGAAAGCAACATATTGCAACCAAAACTCACACTTGCTAAACTTAGCGAATAACTGGCGATCTTTGAGAGTTTGTAGGGCAACCCTCAAATGAGTCACATATTCTTCCTCATTCCTAGAGTAAATGAGGATATCATCAATAAAGACGATAACAAACAAATCCAAATACTGCTTGAACACCATGTTAATCAAATACATGAAAGCTGTAGGAGCATTGGTTAGTCCAAATGACATAACTAAAAATTCATAATGACCATACCGAGTTCTGAAGGCTATTTTTGAGATGTCACTATCTCTAACGCTGAGCTGATGATAATGGATCTGAGGTCTATCTTCGATGACTAGCACCCTAAAGTTGGCCGAACAGGTCATTAATCATGGGAAAAAGGTACTTATTCTTGATTGTGTCTTTGTTAAACTGTCTATAATCAATGCAAATCCTGAGAGACTCATTTTCTTTTTTACGAACCACACTGTGCACCCCATGGGGAAACACTAGGTCTGATGAAGCCCTTATCTAGGAGGTCTTTCAACTGCTCTTTAAATTCCTTAAACTCAGTTGGAGCCATTCTGTAAGGTGGAATAGAAATAGGTTGGGTATCTTGAAGGAGATCAATTCCAAAGTCGATTTCCCTTTCTAGAGGAACTCCGTGAAGATCTTCTCAAAACACTTCTGAGAACTCATTTACTGCTGGAACTGACTTAAGAGATGGGGTTTTGGAGGTTGAATCCTTAACCCGAACTAGATACTAGAGATTCCCCTTCGAGATTATCTTTCTAGCCATAAGGTAAGAAATGAATTGTCCCATAGGCTCTGAGCTACTACCCTTTAATTTTAAGACTGGTTCACTTGGAAACTGAAAATGAACGATCCTAGTTCTACAATCGACTGAGGCATAGCAGGAATGTAGCCAATCCATGCCTAGGATGACATCAAAGTCTACCATTTCTAACTCTACAAGATTGGTTGAGGTGACTTTCTAGGAGACTGTGACTGGGCAATTTATGTATACCCATCTAGCTATAATTGGGTCACCAACTGGAGTACATACTGAGAAGGGTTCGGATAGAGTTTGTCAACTGAAACTGAAGTTTACTGCTATATAAAGAGTTACAAAAGAAAGATAGCCCAAGGATCTAACAAAGAATAAATATCTAAATGAAAAACTTGTAATGTACTAGTAACCACATTAGGAGAATCTTCCTGATCCTGGCGAGCCTAGAGAGCATACAACCTGTTCTGGCACTGACCGCCACCTGTACCAGATAAAGTACCCTGCTTAGTTGGGTGACCTGTTGGTGCTGCTGAAGTTGTAGACTGAGCCCTACTATTGTTACCTCCTTGTACCTATTTAGAAGAAGGGAAATCCTTCAACCTGTGACCAGTCTGACCACACCCAAAACTTCCATCCTTTCCTTTAAGACACTCAGCCGGATGGTTCTTACCACACTTTGGACAAGTAAGGTAGGTTCTGGTGACTTAAACACTCCCCTGAGACTTAGAGCCTGATGCCCTACCTTTCTAATCGTGTCGAAACCTGGGGGATGGAGCACTAGCTGATGAAGGTGTTGGGGCTGAAGATTTCTGCTGAACTGCGAGTGATTTCCACCACCCGATTTCTGCTGAGAGTACTCATAATTGCCTATCCTAGCCTTTTTATTGTCCTTAGCTAGTTCTCTAAGCTTGTATCCCTCATCCTGGTGAGCATAAGTCATGAGCCTAGAGATATTCTTGTCTTATAATAACATATCATTTCTACACTTTATTTTCACCAAGTCAGACACTCCAAATAGGAACTTACTCAGCTGCTCCCTAGGATCAGTAACCATATGTGGAGACTACCTGGAGAGTTAAGTGAACTTAAGTCCATACTCTTGGACTCACATAGAACCCTAACTCAAATTCATGAACTCCTGAGATTTTGCCTTTCTCAACTCTCTCGGAAAGAATGTGTCCAGAAAAGCTCCGATAAAACATTCCCAAGTGACAGGAGCTTCCTTCTCACCCATGTTTTCCTTCTATTGAGTGAACCAAATGTGAGTTGCATCCTTGAGCTGGTAGGACGTCAACTCTACTCTATCATTGCAGTTACTTGCGTCACTTCAAAGATCTTCTTGAACTCATCAATAAAGTTCTAGGGATCCTTAACAATTTGCGACCCTAGACACTCAGGTGGATTCATCCTCAAAAAGTCACGGACCCTAGCTGCAACTGCTTCACCACTAGCATTTGCAGGAACTGGAACCTGCTGATTGTTCTGGTTGGCTACACTCCGGGTAAAAAGTCGAATGGCATTTTGAAATTTATCATTCGAAACCTCATGGTCTGAGACTGAAGGAGCTGCATTAGCGTTGCGGGCATTAGCATTCCTTGGTAAGCTCTACGAGGAGGCATGATCTAAAAACGCATAACGTCGAGTTAGAAAGAAGATCATACCCACGCACGATAAGAGTAACAACAAAGTGAAGTTTTTCCTAAAACACTTCATAGCCTCCCCCTCATAAGTGTGGTGCGCTTCACACTTATGAAAGGGACTCTACTTAGTGCGACTTTTAAGACATTCTAGGACTCTTAAAACTAATGCTCTGATACCAAGTTTGTCACGCCCCGAGGCTAACCCCTTGACGTAACACGAGACCTAGGATCACGAGTGACCCCAAGCTAACCCTGAACTAGCATATCATAAGCATACTTAAAGATTTACAAAAAAATAGAAATACTGAGTGGAAGCTTAAACATGATATAAAATGTTATGATGGGAAATACCCATTCTAAGTATGAATATATAAAAGACTAAGAGTTCAATAACTACTGAAAGATTAAACTTAAATCTAAAACTGAATCTAACTTTGTGTGAATAAAAGCCTCTAAATGACTAGAGATGCTGGGACATGCTCCACAGCTAAATCTAGAAAAACTGAAACTAAAATGACTGAAAATGAAAGAAAACATGTCTATCATCCTCAAAGAATGAGGACTCACCACTGATACTGCTAAACTAGAGATCGGGAATCAATCTATGCGTGATTTCAATGCTGAGGACCTGAACCTACATCATGAGAAGATGTAGCACAGAGTATGCGTCAGTACTTGAAATTTACCGAGCATGCAGGATAGGATAAAACTGAACAACAGTACATAACTGAAATAAAACATGCTGAGCAATGATATAAGATAAACATAATGAATATACTGAACATACTAAACTGAGTGCAACGACCAAGTACATAACACACTGAAACTGAATACTGAGATATAACTGGTAACCTGGTCAATGCTGAAATGACCCAAAAAGTTCCTAAAAATGTGCTTCGGAAGTTATCGGAAACTTGTTTTAGCTATATCTAAAAATTCATTTCGTTTTTCGAAAATCCGACTTCATTTTCTTGTTTAGGGGGTCAAATTGAGTGGGAAATGGGTCTAACCCAAATTTTAGAGCAACCGTATCAAAATCCGAAATTTCCAAGTGAAGCTTTTTTCG
>JAJONQ010047318.1:0-25153 GCA_036250385.1 Solanum microdontum
TCGCCCTTTATCTACATCCTTGGAATCCTTGTTACTATAAGCTTTGGCGAACAAAGCTTGCTCACCGAAAGTATTTGGCGATTCGCAGAAAGACACTCCCTATCGCCGATTTGTCTTAATTGTTGAGCCAATCCATTCAGCAGGTTTCATTCAGCTCGCCACAGAGGTTTGCCGACTTGCCGACTAGATCAGCGAGTTTGTCTTCAATAAAATTCTCTGTGATTGTGTTGAGTTTCACCTAAATCTATCGATCTTTTGCAAGTATGGTACGTACAAACTTAAACGAGCCACCCCAGAATTAAGCTAAGGGCATTACGATAAACGAAGGAGGATCAAATTCTCCACAGAAACGAAAGCAAAATCTCCCACAAGGAGACAAAGGCAAGAGGAAAAAGCATATAGCAAAGAAAGGAATAGCTATTGAGACCCAAGTTGAGTGGTCTGAACCTGAAGATGATCAACCCTTAATCCACCGACAGAATAGGCTCCGAGATAGACCTCAACCCAAACCCACCAAAATTTCATCAGATGCATCTCCTCCTGAATTAGATGCAGTGTCAGCTTCTGCACCACCTCCAGTGGCCCCTGCACTCCCCGTAGCTCCACCTCCACCCAGATTGCTGAACAGATTAAAAGGCGATGGTTTACGAACCATTCTAGAAGAAAAGTTGCTATCTGTTAAGGGTTTGGAAGGTAAGCACGCTGAGGTGCTTGACAGACTTAGGTATCATGATTTGGAGCACTTCACAAGGCCACAGGGACCTTACATTCCTTCCTGGGTCCGGGAATTCTACTTAGCCTATGGAGGGTTGGTCCCAAAGAATAACAAGAAGGATAGTGAGTTCCGACCAGTGAAGTCAGTTATGGTTAGAGACAAGGAAGTGGAGTGTCACAACGATCATATTAATGTTGTATTGGGTCGACCGCTGCATTCGGTAATGCCCTACCAGGGTTTGCCTATTGTTCCATCCCTGGATGATTTGAAGGGTTGGTTAACTCTAATGATCTCTAACACCACCCCGAGGTGGATGGAGGCTGGAGCTCCGATCGAGAAGAGGGACATGAAAATTGCCTCCCGATACTTGTTTGGCTGCATCAGCAGCACTATCATGCCATCCCAGAACGAGTCCATTCTGCGTCATCCTAAGGCGGCTTGCCTTGGTTCTATCATGGCTAGGAGGCAGATCGATTTGGGACTGTTGGTTTCACAGGAGATGGCTATGAGAGCCAAACAGACGTAGACGTCTTTGCCTTTCCCTGTTCTGATCACTGAGTAATGCCGACGTGCTGGAGTACCTCGAGATCCTACTAGTGATAGAGAGGTCACCCCGTCTTCCTCCACTAATATCCAGCGTATAGAGGCCAAGTTCACACGAGAGGAGGTTGACAAGAGGAAAGCAGCTCTGGCAGATACTTCTCCAGAGGTCGATGTTGACTCATTACAAGCTGAGGCACCTTCATCTACTCCGGTTTTGGAACATTCAGGTATACCCGCTCCATCTTCTCCGTCACAGACTCCAGGTGCCTCCTCCTCTTCCCAGCCTACCAAGATCACTCATGCCATAATCCTGAAGATGGGGCAGCTGGCCTATTCAGCGGATGTGAGGGCAACACGATTGGAGAGATCCGTTCCAGGGATGATTGACAGTTCCATCTTGACTACATGACCCTCTTATGGCCACTGTTGATGATCTAACTGCTAGAGTCACTACTTGTGAGAGCTAACAAGGGGAGACACCCGAGGTTTCAGCATTAAAAGCCAAAATAGCAGAGTTGAAGAAGGACGTAGACTATTTCAAGGCTACTGACTTCACTACACTGATCCAAGGAGCAGATGACAAGGATGCTCCTGAAAACCTCAGGGATTCCTCCGGCCACTACCGGAGATGTGCAGAAGGATGATGCAGGGCATGCAGAGTCAGAGACAGAGACCGACGAGGACCAGATAGAAGTGCGCGATGAGGTAGTGAGCGAGAGCCAAAAAGACAGCACATTCAAAGACTTGCCGAATCTTGTGGAGATGGTTGTGCAGTCGGCAACTCAGACAGTACCGGATGAGATGTCCACAGTAGCTCCTAGTGGATCTGGCATTGTTAGTACGTCTGAGGCTACTCCGGGTACTGAGGCCCGTGACCAGATAGATTCACTGGGCACTGATGCCCACATTCAGACCACAACAGATAGAGATACTGTATAGACAAGACTTCTCTTTACTTCTCTCTCTGTCTTATTTACTTTTTACTTTTAGACACTTTTAATTACATTGAGGACAAATTGCTTTTATTTGCGGTGGGGTGAGGCTCACACCTTTTGTGTTGATAGTCATGTTCTGTGTATATACTTGGGTTGTTCTGCTCTTAAAATTGTGTTTTATATACTCTCTGTGGATGTTTGAGCTTATGGCTCCTTTTATTTTAAATTGCAAAACGATTTTGACACTTTCGGAAGGAAAATTTTCATTTTTCAAAAATTTTCGCCACCTTCTATGATTGAAAGTGGTTGTTCTTGTACAAATTCAAGTCTCGGTTTCAATCAATACCGATGACTTGAATGATGCTCTCAATTGAATAAACATGAACGTGCGCTGCGACGAGACCAAATGAAGTTGCATAGACAATATGTGAACTCTTTGCATCTCATTTGGATTAGCCATTTATCGAATTGATTCTCTTGTAATCACCGTTGCACACTAGCGAAAGTGTGTGGTCTTCTTAAGTGTCAATGCCTTGTGTGATGAGCTTACTTTGAACCTTGCGTGAATAAACCTAGAATTTGCCCTGTTAGTCTGATTGATTTAGTAAGGTGTGCTCTTGAAATGATCTTAGGCAACTTTAGAAGAGTGCGAGCCAAATTTGATATATACCTCTTTTGTGGCCTACTCGTGAGCGTGTGAAACTCTCTTGAACACCCTTTGAGCCTTACCTTTCTTTGGAAGAACCTTGATGAACCCTAGACCTTACTTGACCCACTACCTATAATCCTCTTGATTGGTGGTTTAGTGAATAGCCAACTTGGGCTAAGGGGTATGGTGAAAAGAAAAAGGAGAAGTCAAGAAGTGCAATAAAAGTCTCCCTTAACCCATGGTGTTGCGGAACAATGGAAATCCTTAAAAAAAGTTTTGGAATAAAAGTACAAAAGAAATTGGGTTTCCAAGCAATCCATGGAGGTGAATAAAAAGATGACGTAGAAGCACTAGAAAAAGAATTGATAAAGGAAAAGAAGGGGATGCCTTGAGAATACCACATCTCACGAGGAAAAAGTCACTGAGCCTAAATGACCATACATTTGCACTCATCCCCATTACAAGCCTTGAAAAGACCTTTTTGATCTTGAGTGAGCTGAAACAAATGTTGATCGGAAAATACAGGCAAACCTATGGATGAAAGCATGCATTGTGTTCCTCTTTTTGAGTGTGAGCGTTGCATCTAACTCCTGATCTTAAATTGATTAACTTCTGTGTGTGAATATAGAATCATTCTTTGTGTGAGGGTATTTAGATACTTTTGTTGTGCTTGAACTTGCATTAGTAGCAAGTATTGCGAGCATGAGAATCTTTGGTAATGGTGTGTCACAACTTGAATCTTTGAGTACACAATTGATCTTTGGATGAGTAATTTGAGTCTTGTTGTGTATGTTCATGATTTAGTCTTGTGTAGCACTATTTGAGACATCCTATTTGAACTGTTGAACTTGAATTTTACTTGAGGACAATCAAAAGTTTATGTTGCGGGTGTTGATGAGTCCGCAAATTGGACTTATTTTGGGGTTTATTTTAATAGAAATAGTGTTCTCAAATGCTTATTTTATCTCAATATCTGATGAAAACCCTTAAGTTTCAGGTATTTGAAGATTGACGGAGAGCATGGACACTACTTCGCAAAAAGGAACAAAGAGGCTGAAAAGAACGAAGAAAATGAAGGCCTGAGAATCGCCAAGTCCACTTGGCAAGTCGCTGAAGGGTCTCACTTCGCCTTATGTTCCAGTGTGCTGAGCCCTGAATGAAACGATGAAGTCGCAGGAAAAGGGGAGCAGTCGGCGCATCGTCAAGATATTCCGCGATGTAGTACTATGTCACCCAATGACCCAGAGCACGACGATGCTGAAGGATGGTGCAAGACGGGGATGAACTACATCAAGGGGTGAATCGTCGAGTTGATCGGCGATTCCGACTAACGACGCCGAATGATCTGCTGCAGCACAAATATGTGAAAGCTATAAATACTAGTTAGGGTTGTAGTTTTAAAAATTGAACAATTATTATAATTTTCATATAATGTTAGTACTTTTTATTTTTTCTCTAAAATTTGGAGAGGGTATTTGGGAGACTTGAAAAAAGAAGTTCATATTCCCCAAGTTGGAAGTGGGTCTTCTCTATTCGTCTTCCTTTGCTTAAATCAAGATTTAATTTCTTAGACCTATTTGATTTCATTATCATTTTAGGTGTAATTTCTTATTTCTTGATGTGTGTCTAAAAACCCCAATTCTTGGGTTGTGATTTAGCGAATATGGGTTAAGATTGTTGTTGGGTCTTGCTTTCTGATAGGTTAGATGTATTTTAATGGTGATTTCACCTTGTGGTTGTGGGTTAATTTAATGGGTTTGTAGTTGCAAATACAAAATCACCCATGTATTTTCGGCTTGCGAGAGAGAGAGAGATCGTGAAACCAAGACCGCTAGACTGATGGTCTAAGGAGTGGGTCGACATGAGGTTCAACCCGAGAGGGTGAGCCCTAGTCCCATATCCTACTACTCAGCTCGAGAGAATGAGTGGGGTACGGCATAGGCTGGCCTTCATGCGGCAAGTGGGTGTCCGAGAGGAACCCATTTGAAATGGGGTAAGTTGCTCGAGAGAGAATTTATGCCCACATATAGCTAAGCCTAGTCATTATTACTCTACAAAAATTCTATCGAAAGCACGTACCCAATAATTTAGATTAACCCGTATTCTGGTCACAACCCAAGAATCCCCTTCTCATTGTTATATTTTATTTGTTATTTCTACTGTTATTGCTTACTTGTGTTAAAACCCCCATTGTTAATTGACACTTTTGTGTCCTCTTTAATTTTCAATGTTTTTAATCATTAATGTCTGTAGCTACGACTAGTTAGAACTGAATTTTATTTTTCTACCAATTCTCGAAACTGCTCCCTTGGGACACGACCCCAACCCTTGGTTGGGTTACTATATTATCGACGATCGTAGACATTTGTACCATAGGTTAGTGTCGTTGGTCACGATAAGCATCATTATCACACAAGGACATGTCTTAAATTGTCTTGCGGAATAGTACGGGGACGCCTTTATTTTCTTCGAGAGGCTGTAGGACTTAAGGAAAACTTCATTCCTTTCTTCTTTTGTGCTACTACTATCACGCCCCAAGGCTACCCCTAGACGTAAACACGGGACCTAGGATCACGAGTGACACCAAGCTAACCCTATGCTGGCATATTATAAGCAAACTGAACAAATCTATGAAAAGATAAACTAATGCGGAAGCTAAATCATGACATAAATAACGGATGGGGAATAACAAATACTGGTTTTAATATATATAAATTTTAAGAGTTTAGTGATACTGAATAATCACTCGAAAACTATGCTAAATTTATTACTATTGTCTGAAAAGCCTCTACTGACTAGAGTTGTTGGGACATGTCCCAGCTAACCCTAGCAAAACTGAAACAAAAATAAAAGTTTGAATTTGAAACATGTTTATTGTCCTCGAAGTATGAGGACTCACCAAAGAACCTGCAGAATGTGGATCGGGAACCGATCTACGTTCGATATGAATGTTGAGGACCTGAACCTACATCATGAAAAGATGTAGCGTAGAGTATGCGCCAATACTTGGAAGGTACTGAGCATGAAGGATTGGATAAAAGCTGGAAAGACATATAAGTTGAACAAAGCATAACTGATCAATAATATAATCTGAACATGATAGAAATACTAATATAAACTGAAATGAACTGAACTGAATGCAATGACCAAGTACATAACATGCTGAGACTGAATACTGAAGTATATCTGAAAACCTGGTCAAATGCACTAGAGTCTGACTGTGGGAGCTACTAGTAACCGACATAACAACAACGTGAGCTAACCGTATTGTCCGATGTATACACCCCATCGAAGAGATCGATATACCTTGCCAGGGGTATAAAGGCATGACTGGCGTGATCACTAAAACTGAAGCCCACAGAGGGGACTTAACCTACGGGGGCACGTAGTTCTGGGATTATGAGGGTACGCTCAGACCCTAGTCCACTCGGTGCTAATCCTACTCCCAACAAAATATGTGTATGATACATTATGACTAAAATAATGAAATACTGAATAGCTCAAAATACCGACATGCAAATCTGAGAATGTACCAATATATACTGATAACGTGACATTCAAAAATTGAAGCATGTATATATGTTTAACTGACCTAGCATGTGTAATTCATTAACTAAGAGAATCTACACAACTAGGGTTCTAAGTTTCATGCAAAGAACTAAGCAATAATTCCATGAAACATTATAATCTGATTAGGAATACTCTAACAACTAAATCACAACCAATATCTAAGGTTTTAGAAACCCTAGATCTAAGCAAGATATAAGAATCAAGAATTTGACTGAATTCTACGGACCTACTGGATGAAAGAAATCCACTAGTGAAATCCCACATACCTGGTGACAAATTTCATGGAGAAATCTTTCGATTTCAGGGCAGGAACTGAAGAAAACTTGTTGCATTCTTGGAGGGTTTTGGATCACCTCTTTTCTCTTCTTTTTTGTTCTAATCTTGGTGAATTCTAGTGAATAAAGGTTATGGTTATGTCTGACTAAATGACGTAGTTTAGGCATTAAAAGATGTAGTTTAAGGGCCCCAACGCATAGGAAACAGACCTAACTGACCCTAACTTAAAAGTTGACGAAGGTCATCCACGAAGGGACCTACGGACCATCGGTTGACCTACCAACAGTAGGTAGCAGTATCGGTCAAGCTCTGCCCGACAGGGCTTCACTAAAATGAGAATAACATCTTACTCCAAAATGGGATTTTATCAAACTTGGTGGCGTTAGAAAGAGGATTCAATTATCATTCATTTGATAGGTCATAGGCCACCTAATTCATTTTCTGCTAAAAGATATGACCATTTGAAGTTAACCCAACAACAATTTCCCTCTAACTAGTTGTTGACCCTCACCTATGGTCTGTAGGTCCAACCATGGACCAAACTGGTTGACCGTGGGTGGTATCAGAGACCATAAGTATTTGGTGCCCAACGACAGACCATTACCAATGAATATTCCGATCTATTCTAGATTATCATACCACCATCTGATGTGTCTATAAGACTAACTCCTAAGAGAGCAACAGATGAACATCTTTTGTTGATTCCTTCCTTTTTTTCCCTGACATGTGCTACACTACCCTTTAGAGATCATCTTTTTCGCCTTAAGGTAAGATATGAATCGACCTATGGCACTTAGCTACTACCATTCCATTCTAAGACTGGCTCATTTTAGAAACATAAAAACTAAACGATCCTAGTTCTACAATCAATTGAGGCATAATAGGAATGTAACCAATTCATGCCTATAATGATATCAAAATCTACCATATCTAACTCTACAAGATCTGCTAAGGTGACTTTCTAAGAGACTGTGACATGGCAATTTCTGTATAACCGTCTAGCTATAACTGGTTACCAACTAGAGTAGAGACTAAGAAGGGTTGTGAAAGAGTATCTGGACTGAAACCTAAGATTGCTGCTATAAAGAGAGTTACAAAGGAAAGAGTAGCCCATGGATCTAACAATGCAATAACATCTAAAAGAAAGACTCGTAACGTACCAGTGACTACATCAGAAGAATATTCCTTATCATGGTGAGCTTGAAGAACATAGAGCCTACCTTAGCACTAACCGCCACCTGTACTAGATGACACATTCTGTTGTGTTGGGTGACCTATTGGTGCTATTGGGACTGTAGACTGAGCCGTACTATTGTTACCTTTTTGCCCCTACCTAGCATAAGGGAAATTCTTCACCCTATGACCAAACTGACCACACCCAAAGCATCATTCCTTACCTTTAAGACACTCGCCCGAATGGTTCTTACCACACTTTGGACATGTTGGGTAGGTCCTATTTCCTGAGACACTCCCCTAAGACTTAGAGGTTGGTGCCCTACTATTCTGATCCTGTTGAAACTGTGAGTGATTTCCACCACCTGATTTCTGCTTAAAATACTCATAGTTCCCTCTTCTAGCTTTCTTGTTGTCCTTAGTTATTTCCCTAAGCTTATCTGCCTCAACATGCTAAGCATGAGTCATAAGCCTAGAGATATTCATATCCTCTAACAACATAGCATTCCTGCACTCTATCTTCGCTAAGTCGGATACCCCACACAGAAACTTGCTCATATGTGCCCTTAGATCGCTAACCACTAGTGGAGCATACCTAGAGAGTTGGGTGAACTTAACTCCGTACTCTTGGACTGACATTGAACCTTGCTTCAAATTCAAAAACTCTTGTGCCTTAGCCTCCCTCAACTCTCTTAGGAAGAATCTGTCCAGAAAATCTCTAGTAAAACACTCCCAAGTCATAGGAGATGTATCCAAACCCCTATTTTCTTTCTACTGAGTGAACCAAATTTGAGCCACATCCTTAAACTAGTAGGATGCCAACTCTACCCTATCATTACCAGTCACTTGCATCACTACAAAGATTTTCTTAACTTCATCAATGAAGTTTTATGGGTCCTCACCAACTTGCAACCCAAAAAACTCAGGTAGATTCATCCGAACAAAATCATAGACTCTAGTTGCCACTGATCAACCATTTCTATTAGTAGGAACTGGAACCTGTTAATTGTTCTGGTTAGTCATACTCAGAGCCAAAAGCTGAATCGCATTCTGAAACTCTACATTTGAAACCTCATAGTCTGGGATAGGGGGAGCTGTGTTACCATTGCGTTCATTAGCATTCCTTGGGTAATCTCTACGAGGAGGCATGATTTGAAACACATAACATCGAATTAGAAACGAGAAGTTGGATCATACCTTATGCACGATAAAAGCAGCAAAGAAAGTGATGTTTTCCAAAGACACTTCTTAGCCTCCCTCTCAATAGATGTGGTGCACTTCACACCCATGAAAGAGACTCTACTTCTTGCGGCTTTCAGACATACTTCGACTCTTAAACCTAATGCTCTAATACAAAGTTTATAACGCCCCGAGGCAAACCCCTAGATGTAAACACGGGACCTAGGATAATGAGTGATCCCAAGCTAACCCTGAGTTGGCATATCATAAGCAAACTGAACAAATCTATGAAAAGAGAAACTAATGCAGCAGCTAAATCATGCGATAACTCAAGGATGGGAAATACCCAATATTGTCCTGAATATATATATATAAATCCTAAGAGTTTAGTGATATTGAAGAATCACTCAAAAACTACATTGAATCTAATACTATTGTCTTAAAAAGGCCTCTATTGACTAGAGTTGCTAGAACATGTCCCTACCTAACCCTAGGAAATCTGAAACTGAAATGAAATATTGAATTTGAAATAAGTTTATTGTCCTCGAAGTGTGAGGACTCACCACTGAAGCTGTTAAATATAGATCGGGAACCGATCTACGCGCGATCTGAGTGCTAAGGACTTGAACGTACATCATGAAAAGATGTAGCGCAGAGTATGTCAGTACTTGGAAGGTACTGAGCATATATGATAGGATAAAAGATGAACAAACATATAAGCTGAACAAAGCATAACTGATCAATAATATAATCTGAACATGATGGAAATACAGATATATACTGAAAAGAACTTAACTGAAAGCAATGACCAAGTACATAACATGCTGAGACTGAATACTGAAGTATATTTGAAAACCTAGTCAAATGCACTAGAGTCTGAGTGTGGGAGCTAATAGTAACCTACATAACCACTATGTGAGCTAACCCTGGTGTCCAATGTATACACCCCATCGAAGGGCTCGATATACCTTGCCAGGGGCATATAGGCATAACTGGCGTGATCACTAAAATTGATGCCCACAGAGGGGACTTAACCTATAGGGGCACGTAATTTTACGACTATGAGGGTACGCTGAAACCCTAGTCCACTCGGTGTTAAGCCTACTCCCAACTGAATATTTATATGATACATTATGACTGAATAGCTCAAATACTGACATGCAAATATGAGAATGTAACAATTATATAATGATAATGTGACATTCGAAAATTGAAGCATGTATACATGTTTACTTGACCTAGCATGTGTAATTCATGAACTAAAAGAATCTACACAACTAGGGTTCTTAGTTTTATGCAAAGAACTAAGCAATGATTCCATGAAAACATGATAACTTTATTAGGAATACTCTAACAGCTAAATCACAACCAATATCGAAGGTTTTAGAAACCCTAGGTCTAAGCAAGATATAAGAATCAAGAATCTGACTGATTTCTAGGAACCTAGTTGATGAAAGGAATTCACCAGTGATATCCCACATACCTAGTGACGAATTTCTCGGAGAAATCTTTCAAATTCAGGGCTGGAACTATAGAAAACTTACTGTATTCTTGTAGGGTTTTGGGTCTCTTCTTTTCTCTTCTTTTTTGTTCTAAGTTTGGTGAATTCTAGTGAATAAATTCAGGGTATGTCTGACTAAGTTATTAGGCTTAAACTGTGTAAAATGACGTAGTTTAGGCATTAAACGACGTAGTTTAGGCATTAAACGACGTAGTTTAAGGGCCCCAATGCATAGGAAAAAGACCTAAATGACCCTAACATAAAAGTAGACGAAGGTCATCCACGGAGGGACCTACGGACCATCGGTTGACCTACCAATCGTAGGTAGCGCTCGTCGATCAAGCTCTGCCCGATAGGGCTACACTAAAACAAGCATAACTTTTTACTACAAAATGGGATTTTAGCAAACTCGGTGGCTTTAGAAAGAAGATTCAAATATATTTCATTTCATTGGTCATGGACCACCTAATTTATTTTGTACTAAAAGATATTACCATTTGAAGTTGACCAAATAATAATTTCCCTCTAACTGGCTGCTGGCCCTCACCTACGGTCAGATCTACGGTTCGTAGATCCAACCACGGACCGTACTGGTCGACCGTGGGTGGGATCATAGACCATAAATATTTGTTTCCCAATGACAAACCCCACCAACGGACCGTGTGTCATACCACGGACCGTCGGTGGAATCTGTAGTTCTTGCACCAGGTCCTGAAAACTGTACTTTTTTCTATTTTCTAAAATATGAGGTTTTACAATTACTTAATTGCAATTCGTATCTAGATGATACAAATTTGTATCTTAACTTTTTCACTAAATTTCACATATGGTAAGAACTAGGGCAACACCAATGGCAGAAAGAGAGGATGCTTACTTGGAAATAAACATGTTTCCCTAATTGACTACAGGGCCTCTAACGACTAGGGAACAAAATGAATCTCTTCATTATGTTCTTAGGTTGAAACCTCCAGACTTCTAGGGTACTGAATTTGAAGATTCTTATGATTTACTTGTTGATTTTCATGAACTGCTTCATAAGATGGATATAGTGGAGCAATTTGGTATTGAGTTTGTGACATACCAGTTAAGTGAGACGTTAAAATGTGATAGCGGTATCATGTTTAGTGCAAACTAGAAAATACACTACATGTGAGTTGGACAATATTTTCTAGCTTCGTTATGAAGAAGTATATCTCTTGGACATTGAGGCATAGAAGGAGAGATGAGTTCTTGAATATAGGGCTAGGGAAGATGTTTGTTGTAGCCTATGAGGTCAAATTTTGTGCTTTATCTAGGTAAGCTACTCAGCTTTGCTTCAGCCCAGAAGAACGAATTCACCACTTTGTGAAGGGATTTTGGATAGATTTGTGAATCCCAGCTTTAAAGGTCACTTTTTCTACAAAGTCTTTTTAGGAAGTATTTGATTTTGTGATAGAGGTAGAGGGGGTAAAGCTAGATGACTTCTCAAAGGTGACAACATTTAAGAAGTTTCATTAGGGACGGCTAGATAATGAACACCATTGCTTTGGAAAATATTGTTGGTAAAGTTTTCATAACATGTATGGTTTGCTTAGCGAATGATGAAATTATGTTCTGCCAATTTAGGTCATAATCTTTGGGTGTATATCAAATAGGGTCATGATACGACTACTACAATAGTACTGGTGATTACTTGGTTAGAAATATGAAGTGTGTTACTTTTGTTATCGACCTAATCTAAGAAAGAATGCAAATCACTTAGGCTAGAGACAGAACGAATATCATAATGACTTGTCGCCATTCAATTGATAGAAATGTGTAGGCTATTTGGGTACAATCTTCTTGAGAGGTATGATGTGTTCTAGTGATGGATCTAACGTGCTTTCACAATGTAGTACTAGTGTTATGTGGTAATGAATACGTTGATTGTCAAGTGTGAATACTTATAACTATTTAAGGAGTTATTAGTTGTATGACATGTTCAGATCATGAGATTTGGTGTTGCATTGTAAATAAAAACCCAACTAGTTTATTACTACGAACGCTTGGTATAAGCATTATTTTGAGGAAGATTTAAGTGGTGGATTTTTAGTACAATATTAATGCATTTAGGTTGTGAAGTGTATCTTGAGGATTCTAAATGAGTACGGGTGATTTTATCTTAAGCTGCAAAGGAGTGGATTCATACTGGAATAATAGGCGTATGGGTAAACAAAGTCAAGTGAGTGTACTTAGCTGGAGGTCATTGAAGATCTTAGTAAAAAAGTGTGTATAAAATTGTGTTAGTCCTTTGGTTTTAATTAGTATAACTGGATTAGAGGTGTCATGTCGATGAAAAGGTTGACTTCATGGTGATGGAAAGGGCTAACTGAGCATGATGGTAATAAGAGTTCGTGGGGGATTGGGATTGGGATGCAACTATATAATAAGGATTGTTGTTTAAACGAATTTTGTATGGTAATAACGACTTGTGAGTATCTAAGGTTGTGATTTTTCTACTATTTAGTGAGTAACGTGGTTGTATAGAATGTTTTAGGAGATGATGGGACACAACTCATATAGAGTTTAAAGGAGCTAATGAAAAAAATAGTGCAATGTAGTGTAGCCTTCAAAGAGAGGTGAGAGCAAAAATATTTTCTTTGATTGTAAGGGCTAATGAGGTATCTTCATAGGGGTTGAGAATTGGGTTCACAGACACATGATTTCATCCATTTTGCTCTTGTTATTTTAATTGTGTCACATGTTCATCAAATTGGTTAAAAAATATTAGATAAGACTTGAGAAATAATTGTACAGACATTCAACTCGAGTGTGATGATAAGTTATTTTCTGGTTTTGAGTGTGGTAATGAGTATGGTTAAATTTTTAGTGAAGGTTATGGTAAGGTCGATGGAGAGGCAACCAATGATAAGCTAAGATTCATGAATTCATAAAAATCTTCAAGATATGAGCTAGTATTGATAGATAATCGGATTGGGTTACATAGTTGGATTCACAATTTAATTTTTTCATTTTAATTCTACAATTGTGGTGATATTTTGTTTCAAGGTATGAAATTATTGATGGTAACTTGATCATTTCCTTATGCTTGGTTTGGGTTGTAAAGTTTGTTACTTTTAACGTTTAAAGGACCAAAGGAAGAGTTTCATTTGAAAGTGTTGTTTTAGAATAAATTAAATGGCTTGAGTGGTTATAATGCTTTTTAGTATTAAGAATGTGGGATTCAGTGGAATCATCTGAAAATATATGGATTCTGAAAAATAGAATGTAGTACGATCATAATGGGGACCAGCTGGTGGATTATGAGTAGAAAAAAAACAATGAAATGAAGTCAAACGAATGTAAATATTATATATGGGCTCTTTAGAGGAAGTATTTAGTGTTATTCAACCTTTGTTGCGTACATTCTTATGTGACCACCTATTTCGTTTTGCACATAGTTTGGAATATGATTCACTAGCTATGCCCACACATGTTTTCACTTTTGTGGGTGGATCCTTAGTTGTGGATCAGATGTATTGATCATACCATAGCCTTTCTATTGGGTAGGATATTTGGGCAGACTTGGTTATCTCAGATGACATATTTGTTATTGTCTTGGAGTTGTTGAAGTATTCCAATGGTTCTATATGTACCACTTTGTTTATGAGAATTTATAGAAAATCTACCGTGGATTTTTACTAGTGTCCGACAATCTTAATATTGATCTAGTCTTCGAGGTCATGTTCCGATTATGTGTGGTTGAATATAGGGACTATTGGGTCTAGTTCTCTTTTGTTAAGGGTTATCTACAATTACAACTACTAATCTAGTATTTCGATAGAGTTGTTAGACGTTCTGTATACTTGGGTGTATCGCTCGCTGGATGGTTACTTGATCATTTCCTTCTTTGGGTTAAATAAGTTTGATGGAACCTTGATGAGTACGTAATGTCTAAATTATAACTTAAGCTCGTGGAATGTTTTTTATGTGAGAAGAAAAAGTTTGTGAAATTTAGGATGGTATGTGCATTATGAGTGTGTGGTGGTTGCTTCAGGTTAGCTTCTAGTTATAGCGAGTATTCATTCAGGATTCTATAATGGTTATGTGAGAAAATATTTGTCTTGATAATTGTGTCAAGGTCCTTGAGAACATGTTTCGGACGTGCGTAAGATTAAGTTTTGTGGTTGTTCGAAATAGTTTTTGTAGTTAGTTGAGTTTACATACAACAATAGTTATCACTCGAGTATTGATATGACCCACTTTGATGCACTGTATGTGAAGAGATGTAGGTCTCTCATTGGTTGGTTTGATGCTTTTGAGGTGAGACCTTAGGGTACTGATCTTTTGAGAGGATAGTCCGAGAAAGTGAAATTCATTCACGAAACTCTTCTAGCAGCTCAGAGCGGGCACAAAGAGTATGCGGATAAGAAGGTTAGGGACTTTGATTTTATGGAGGGAGAACAAATGTTGCTGAAGGTTTCACCCATAAAGGGCGTGATGAGGTTTCGTAAGTAAGGTAAGATTAGTCTAAAGTATATTGGGTTGTTTGTAGTTGTTAAGCATGTGGGAAAGGTGGCCTATGATTGGCTTTACCCCAGGGTTATTAAGAGTGAACCTCGTGTTTCATATGTGCATGTTAAAGAAATATAATGGTGATGGAAACTACATTATTCATTGGCATTCAGTCTTGCTTGATGAGAATCTATCTTATGGGGAGGAGCATGTAGCTATTCTAGATAGGGAGGTTCGCAAGTTGAGGTCAAAGGAAATTGCATTTGTGAAGGTCAAGTGGAAAATTCATCTAGTTGAAAAGTCCACTTGAGAGACTGAGGCTAATATGCATAGAAGATATCCACATTTTTTTGTCAATTCAGGAACCCTTTCATACCTTGGCTTTCTTGTGAGTGTTCGAATTGTGGGTAAATTGGTATATGATGTTAAGACCTATTAGGTTGTTATGAGTACTAGAATTATTTCTATTCGTCCAATAAATTTTAAATGGTGATTTTAAATATTTATTTAACTACAATTATTTTAACTACGATTATTTAGTTGACGAATATTTATTAAATAAGTAATTTTTATTAGTTAGTGATTAATCAGCCAAGTCCATAGTTTATTTAATCCCCTAAGTCTGAACCATATATTAAAATAAGTTAGTGGGACCTATCACTTTTTAGTGCATAATTATTTTATTTTGAAAAACGAAAAGAGGGAAAAAGAGAATTACAGGAACTTTACCTGTTGCGGCGTTGAGTTCTACAACTAGGTAATAGCTTCTTAAAGCATCAATCTTGGACATTCATTAGCTAAATATATATTAAAATAATTGTTGTAATATTATGTGGTGGAAACTAGGCAATTAATGCCCTTGGGATTGGACTAGCTAGTTGGGTGGCCTTGATATATTGAATCTCTTCAGAGTTGACACTCCCACAGGTCACTCTTACTAGATAGACTAGGAGTGGACTTGTTTATTAGGCGGCCTAGATTGTCTGTAACTCTCACTAACTAGGGTGTGATTGACTAGATTATTGAGTATTTGAGATTACTTGAGATGGGAGCCCGATTTTCGTGTCGTAGTACTCTTCTTTCATAGTCTTAGATATTTTGTGTATCTAACAACTTTATGGAGTCCATTTGGATTTTATTTAAAGTTGTGCACAAATGTACCTTCTAGGCTTATGGGGTCCAGTTAGGTTTAGTTTAGTTGCACTTGGATTTACTTTTCGTATGCTTGTGTGCTTTCTTTCATATATAGTTTGACCTCTTTGTTTCTAGTTTCTATCTGTTAATATTGTTTTTACCTTTCTTGTGTATCTTGTTTTGGTAATCATGTTATACTCTACTTCTGTTTCATGATGTAGGTCATGGTACCAACTAGCGGCGTTGATTGTTCGTGCCATCTTTAGTAGATTTTGGAATCAGAGACGTGTGTGGGCACTTGGCATCCTAGATCAGCATGTCGCCTTCTATACATATTTAGCTTGTCTTTTTCTTGTAAGACGGATTTGCTTCCAGTCAATTTTTGGAACTTCTACTCTTGTTTTAGACAACTCTGGACCCTTAACTTCCATGTTCTTTGAGCGATCATTTCTATATAGTTTTTGGTTTACTTCCGCTTCGGACTCGCTTGGTTTTTTTAGTGTTATTTCTATTAGTTCTACCCTTGTTCTCATTACTTGCCATTCTGGGTTACGGGTTGGCTTACCTACTAGTGGGTTATAGTAGGTGTCATCATGACCCGAGGAATCATGTCATGGCATTACGTGTGCACACTAAAAATTGGAGGGCATAAATGTTAGTTGAAGGCAACTTAAACACCATATTTATATATTATGCCATTATATAAAGTACCGTTGTTGTATATAAAGGACTATAAGATACTGATAGCTAAATAAAATGTAACACTCATGATTTAAAGAAAATTTTCTTTTACCTTTATCACAACAATAATCAGAGAATGGCAGGAGCATTGAATTGCAACTTTCTGTATCCTCATCTTTCATTGGCCAACATCTATAAATATTTCCGTAATAGTACTACACTAAATAAATAGTTTTTTTAACGACACGTTAGGTCGTTATGAGTATTAGAATTATTTCGATTCTTCCTATAAAATTTAAATGGTGATTTTGAAATTTTTATTTAACTACAATTATTTAGTTGACGAGTATTTATTAAATAATTATTTTTTAATAATTGGTGATTAATGGGTCAAGTCCCTTCTTTTCTTATATCTTTTGTTGGTCCATGTATATTTGCACCCTTTTATTCCCTAAGTCTACCATGCCACAGTGTTTTAGGCAGTCCCAAAAGAGGCCTGCTCTATTATTGCTTGTACTATTGCGTCCTAGTTTTACATTAGCACTAAGGACTTTATTGAACCCTACCCCTATGAGCTATTCTCCTTTAATGTTGTGGGAGAGATTGTGGAAATCAGTCTAGAGGTGAATCCTAGTTTCTAAGTTAGGACTAGCATAGATAGCAGTAAAAACCAAGATTTTGAATTACAGAGTACCTTAACAAAGACGTGGATCCCATGGGGGTTACTAACATAATGTCTAGTTTCAGAATCTCCTCTTTCCACATGACGAATATTCCTCTAGAAGTTCCATTTGCACAATACTAAATTTGGGCATCGAAGCGCAGTCCTTCAGTGAGGTCCATGTGTTTCACCATTTGTTTTCAAACACAACCATCATTGCAGGTTTATACATTTTAAACATTGCCTCATACTGGCACATAAAGCTTGCTATATTTGCCCCCTTGTGTTCCATATGATGAAGTTCATCATGAGTGGTTGATGTTGTGGCTTCTCCTGCAGTCCCTTTCACTTCTCCAAAATCGGATCCTTTGTCGCAACCCTTATTGTATTGATTGCTACAACAATTGGCATTTCACTTATTTCATTCCTCAGGTTCATTGTATACACGATTGTGTCTTTGAGGAACTGAGCTATTATCATGGTGTTTGTTGGTTCCTCGATCTCTTTGGGGAATAGTTTCTCAGATGTGAATGTCTCCATATTTTGACCTCCAAGTATTGCAAAGATATCCTCCTACTCATGGTTGTTTTTTTATCAGCCCTAGGATTGAGGGTTCCTCTTTCCATTGTGGTTCTTCATTCTCTTGCCACTATTTCCTCTCAGTGGTATGTGAGCATAGATTGTATCCGGGACTTCCCCGGTGGTATTCTTGTCAAATTTTGTGCAATGTCCAGGTATGGGTGGGTAGGAAAGAATGGCATAATTTGAATGATTTGCCTCATCAATTTTCCTAGCTCCTCCATTGAAATCATATCGATATTTCCCTTCATCTGGGTTCGCCTGAGTGCTTACAGCCATATCTTCTTCCCCACACTCTCTATCTCTTGATCCATCCCTTCCTTGATGATCTAGGGAAGCTATGATGGGTCATGGATTATCAGAGTTGTTTCCTTCCCCACTATTTTTGCTTGGACGGTGAGTTGTCTCCTCTATATTGCTAATTCAATCAAAGAACTAGGTATGTGATGTGATGGAAGTGGTGTTGTCGTGAATATTAACGGGCTGGTTTGCAAAGTTTTGGTACTTGGTGGGTTGAATGCCATTGTTGATGGTAGTTTGTTGTTGGGGTTCTCCTTTAGTTACTTTAAAGGGGTTGTTTTCTTCCATTAATGGCAAGCTCCTATAGTTGCTTGTTAATGCGACCTCCATGGTCATTTCAAGTGAGCTTTGGTGATGATTACCTTTTTTGGCGCAGGAAGAGATTGTGGAAGGTGGGGGTGGCTTGGGAGTCCAACAGACCTTTGAGATAGGAGTTATCGTTTCCTATGTCTAGGGTCCCACTCCAATTTTTGTCATTAAGATCGATTTGATCTTTAGCATCAATGAGTCTTTTTTGATTTGTTGGTTGTTGTTGCTAATTAATTTCTGAAGCATATTGTTCGCATTATTTAAAGCAAAGGCGGTTGGTGGTTGGCTTTCGGGAGTATTAATTTCGGGCCCATTATCAACTTTTTTTCCATTTAGTTTTATTTTCCCACCATCCCCATACGTCTTGTTGGGGGTGGTAATGGTCGAAGACTTACCTGGTTGTTTTTTCCTGTTAATTTACCTAGGGTGTGCTTCCCTGTCTCTAATGATTGCTTGTTTCTGTAACAGTTTTGTTACTTGTGTTGATTTTCTTCTTCCTCGCAAATGTTACTATCTGCCAATCTTCTTGGCATTGTGCCTCCTTCATTATCTCATTTGTTGGTGCTACTTGGCTTGTTAGGGTTGGTATTGTGGCTTGTGTGCAATTCCTCGGATAATGACCTATTCCCCCGCATCCTACACACACTATCCCCTCCCCCTCGTAGATCACTTTTTTTTGTGACAGCCTACAATTATCTCATTTTTGACAGGTATCTCAAGAGAGACTTTGGCACGTATCCTTTCACATCTCCATGTGATAACGCTCAACTACACTTCATTCAATTCTAAGTGTAGGTAGTCGCTAACAAGTATAAACCTAACTACGAGTTGGGGTCGATCCCACAGGGAGTGATACGGTAAAGAATTAAATTAAGAATTGAAAATGTGTCCTAATCATTTGTTGAAGTAAAGGTTTTGTAACATTAAAACATATCACAAAGTTTCAACGATTAATATCAAATGGGGGGATTTGGGTAACCAATTTAAGACAAATAACACGGGAAGTAAAGAAATAGAGATTGGACCTTAGGAGTGTGATCAGTTGCATCCTAATTTCGCGTAATGGGCGATTACTAGTTTCTCAAATTTGTTGAATCTCAATGGGTAGGCTAGGTTTTGAGTACAATAGATATTTCTCAATCAAGTATTGCACTTCAAGTGAGTTCTTTCGAACCTCAACAAACATAACACAACCAAACAACCCAATTCTTTTATTAATCAACTCTTTCAAACTGGATTTGTAAAAACGCAATCAAACCCACTTTCTCAAGCTAGATTTGAAGGACACAATCCATACAACTATCAATCAATAATTATACTCTATTACCTCTTTCTTAAGCAAGAATAGACAACTAAGATAGAATTGCATTTGCAACTGCAATTCCTTAATTAAACGTGAACAATTAATTGAACCCACTTCAAAAAAAAACATTAAAATCAGCAACTAACTACATCCATCAGCTAATTAACACATTCAACTACATAAACACACCCCCAAGGTAAGAGATTTTAGCTAAGCAATGTAAAAAAGCAAGAAATCATTACAAACAAAGTTTTCCATCTGATTTGCTAATGATCTACAATCTCCAAATATTGAAAGCTAAGCTAAAGCAATTACAATCTCCGAATCTAAATTCTAAGAACTCAAAATGTAAAGACAATGTTCTAGAATGTAAAAATTCTCAAATACTAGGAAGTAAACAGTGTGGGAAATCTTTTTCTTCTTTTCAAATTGTATTTATACGTTCCTAAAATTTCAGCACGGAGCCAACTCAACAAAGTAAGTCGGCCTCCCTGACCAGTTTGACGATCCACCGAGTTGCTCCTCTTTTTGCCTTTTGGCTTTTCTCCTTCATTAAATTATTCTGGAACTTTTGGTGAGCTTGATCGTTATTAGCGGTCCTTTTGGCATGTAACTGAATCGTTATTTGCTCACCAAGTTGATCTTGTCCATGGGCTATTTTGCTGGAACTTAAGGTGTGCTGAAAGTCCACTCGGTGAGTCACAAAGTGGCTTTGGCGAGCTCCAGCTTTGCTTTCCTTCAACTTTTACGCTCTATTTTTGCATCATAATGTCCTTGTCTCACTCTTATGCCTTCATTGCTTCACATTAATATATTAACATCAGTTATGAGCGTAAAATAGGAATTTAGGGTACTAAATCCTTGAATAATAAGCCCTAAATGAGTCGAAATCCCCAATGCATCAGCCTCTTAGTGTTGGTTAGGTGCACATATCTATCTTTATTAGCATACCCAACTGTTGTCCAATCTTTTCGAGGATTTCCATATCGTAGAAATATATTGGCAGTTGTGGTAGCCTGGCCCATATCAGGGTATGTGTCATCGTGGCTTTTTTAGGACTAAATTGGGTTCCTATATTTTAATTGAGAGGAAGCTTCCAACAACAAACCATGGGCCTCTGTGTAGTGCTTTATGCATGTTTTGTGTCTTGCTGAACATTGTTAGGTGATAGTCACACCCCAGATCTATCAATGCCAGGTGTTCGATAGGCTTCCATATATCTATCAATTTATTTTTCAGATAGGCATGTGACGATCTCCTCCCAAAGATCTTTATAATAATTGATAGGCACCATGGCTGGTATAGTTTTTTTCCTCTTCAGAGGTATCGCGTCTTGCTGCTGTGAGAACTCTTTGCCCTGTTGGGTTTGAGGTTCACCCATTATTTCATAGGTTTGATTTAAAGTGCTACTTGTCCAAGAATATTTCCTTAAAAGATTGTGGTAGCTGGGTGTCCTTCGCTAAAGGGTAGTAGCTGTTTGGTGGGTCTAGTGGGTGGAGTTGTGCTTTTGTGTGTTGGTTGTCGTTGAATTTTGTCATGCTCTAGAATATTCTAGAGAGATAATTTGCACCAATAAATATATTCGACTTGCAATAAAGCATTTTTAACTGTCAAGTTAAGGCCTAAGTTTGTTTTTAGTCAACATTCTAGGTTAACGAGCTCGGATAAGAAAAACGTCTGTACAGAAAGCTCCAAAATGTTGAGTTTTTTCTAGAAGGTCCCTTCTTGTAGATTCCAAGAGTTTGAGGGTAATAACGAGCCCCCTTGTAGATTTTGACTTAAAAAAGTGTTTTGGGGTGGGACCTACTATTTGCTGAGTTGACCTCATATGGAAATTTCAACTCCTTCGTTGAGTTTAGAATATCAAATTCAGTTGGGATGGATATTTCATTTGTGTGCACGGGGTTTCAAATGAATTTGAAACACCCCATTGGAGATCTAGACTTGCCAAAAACCAATAGATATGCATCAACTGGTGCAGGCCAAAATGGCTTTTTTCATTTAAAGTGCATGGGCCGCGTTTACGGAGCCCAAGCATCCTTGTGGTCGGGTTCACGAGGGCCATACCGCGTTAGCATGCACTACTAGAAAATAGGTTTGTTGCAACACAAGAAAAATCATTGCCATAGGCTCAAAGAGTGTTGCAATTGCATTATGGCAACGGAAAATGGTGTGTTGCATATAAGCCCGTTGCGATATGTCTATAGTAACGGTTTTATAGCAACAGTTTGTAAACCGTTGCAACATACTATCTATAACAATAGTTATTCTTTAGTCTATGACAACACTATTCTACGGTTGCTGCAACAGTTGCGAATCATTGCAAATGATCTATCGCAACAACTTTATTATACAACTCAGTCTAAGCTATTACAACGGTTCTGCTAACCTATTGCAACAGTTATTAAGCTATTGCAATAGACTTTTTTTAATGGTTATTGCAGGCTATTGTAGCCAATGTATATATTATATATTTTTGAAATAAACTATCATACAATGATAGAAAATATTAAATCAATATGTACTTCAACTAGTTGCATCCATAGATTAAAGATAAAAACACATGATCTTGATTAACAATTCAAAAGTTAACATACATTGATGTTCACAAAAATTAAGCCCAAACATAAAAATAGTCCTAAAATGTTCAAGAGTTGGCATTCATTTTAGTTCACAAAAATTAGGCCAAAAAGTAAAAATAGTGCTAGAATGTTTGTAGATATATAGATAAATCAATTCTCTTTAAGTAAGGTGTTCACTGCTTTCATCCCCGCTTTGCTCATCATTTTGTTCAACTACAATTTCCAAAGGGTCAACAATTAGGAAGAAAAAAGTACTTCTACAACAATAAATAAATCTTCCAGAATGTGCAGATGAGTGAAAACTTTCTAGTGTCCTTGCTAAAGAAGAATTGGAAAAATGTTAGAGGCTTGTACTTGAAGAGTACCATGGGAAAGACTCGACACATTTTTTAAGGTTATTGTATACAATTTTGGCAGTTTCAGGCATTTTGCCTGGTATGTGCTGCAGATACTATTGAATTTTTTTTCTTAGTTGTGATCTCTGATATTGTGTTGAAAACATGATATCAATTTTGTGATGATTCTGCTTTTATTTTCATTTTTCCAGAAAAGAAAAAGAAAAAAGAACAGATTTAACTCCATGAAGGAAACTAGAATATAGACAACTTTTAATGACTGCTTGGATAAGTTTTCTTTATAGAGACACCCTATCCTTATTTTGTTTAACAAATCTGAAGACACACACTTGAGTGCAACTCTTTTGCTTATTTTCTTTAAGTAATCTGAAAATAGAGAAACACAGCTATATATGTTAGTTGATTTCCTCTAAAATCAATAAATAGGAGAGACCTAGTGTTTCTAGATGGGATAGCAAAGGGGTAGTGGAGCAATGTGAGGTAACTGATTGTTACTCTTTCTGGACATAAATATAGCTATAACAGTGTACACGAATGTAGCTATAACATTGTTCATTTTCTTCAAAAATGAAAAAGGAAAAGAAGACACACAACTCCTAATTTTTACTCTTTCTAGACATAACCTATACTACCACATAACCTTTTTTTTTTGAAAGAAAAATACAAAGTTACTGATATTGTAGTATGGAAGTGAGCATAGAATTACAATAATGTGGACTTACCAAAGGAGGACACACTGTTCAAGAACAACGAGAAGATTAAAGATAAACTGGGCCATGATAAAAAAAAAAAACCTCACTAGAAACCAAGACTCTAAGAGATAGTACTAACATAGAGGTAGAAGCTCTAATTGTTCATGATGAGGAGCCAAACCTATCTGGAAACAACTCGGAAAATATAGCTATAATAGTGTACACGGATGAGGACAATTTAGCAGCCAGTAAACACTTAGAAGAAATAGCACTAGGTGAAAAATCTGAGAGGGAACAACTAAGTCAGGAACAAATCAGTTAACTGACTACATTACAAGCATTGCACTTGAACAAGACAACCCAATCCATTACCACAGTTTTCAAGATCTCCCCACCAAAGGACGGAAGACATTGAATTTCGATAAATCAAAAATTACAATCCTCAGAATTAGAACTAGAAAGATTACACAGTCATAAACATGATAATTGTTGATCAAAATAGAACAGTTAAACACAAGAGACAAAGAAACAAATAGGGCTAGATCAAGAGGCAATACAACAAGAACAAAGTCGGTCATAATACATCAGAAACAAACAATAAACCACAAGGGAAAAACAACATATAGGGTCAGTATATTTTTACAAGAAACCAACAACACCTAAAATCAACCCAGATCATGAGCACACCTTTTAAAACCTTCTTAGGTAATTGATGTTTTAAGTTAGTTCAATACTCCTAAACTATGCAAACAACAGTAACACTAATCTCGATAATATCAACTTTGATAAAAATAAAAAGATGATCGAAGTTGCACTAGCAACAATACAAGAATATTGCAAGTGTAGTAGCACAAGAAAAAGAAGTAGCAGCAGATTAACATAATAGGCCATAGATGAAGATGAACCAAACAAGAAACTGCAAAAGCTTTAGTAGAAGAAAATGAAGAAGGAGGAAGATTCTGACCTTGATTGTTGCTACCGATAGATGAACGATGGATGGATTGGCCGAATGATTCTTTACCATCAAATGATTTCTTATCTCTTTAAAATGTATAATCAGGAGGTAAGAATGCCCGATGACCCATGTAACACATCTTATGACTATGCTTGAGATATTGAGAGCATGTCCCATGATTACAAGTTGGGCATGCCTTTCTTCCTTTTGTGCTCCAACCAGAAAGCATTGCATAGGCTGGAAAATCACTAACTGTCCACAAAATATTATAAACAACACAAAAAGAAGAGTAAAAATCAAGATTCACACACACGTATCAATGGAAATGAGAATAGACTAAAAAGAAACTGACTACAAAAATTAAGAGACAAGGGAATATTACCTCTTTTTAAGCAGCGAATAGCTCATTACATGAAAACTTTACTAGTTATAACCTTTTAAATTAAAGATAAGCATACCTAAGCTAACTAGGCAAATTTGAGTTAACAGGTTGAGGGTGTTGTGTCTCTAATTAAAGACTTCTAAATAAATTTAAAGATAAAAGAAAAGCATAAAAGGACAACAAAACCAAAGTCACTAACCTCACT
>JAJONQ010047319.1:0-22287 GCA_036250385.1 Solanum microdontum
CCCCAAAACTTCATTGATGAGGTCAAGAAGATCTGTGAAGTGATGCAGGTAACTGGGAATGATCGGGTTGAGTTAGTATCTTACCAACTTAAGGATGTGGCTCATATCTGGTATACTCAGTGGAAGGAGAATAGGGATACAGATGCAGCTCCTATTACTTGGGATTATTTCAGTGAAACCTTTCTGGACAGGTTTTTCCCCATAGAGGTGAGAGAAGCAACGGCCTAAGAATTTATGAACTTAAGGCAGGGTAACATGACGGTCCAAGAGTATGGGCTCAAGTTTAACCAACTCTCCAGGTATGCTCCTCACATGGTTGTTGATTCCAGGGTTCAAATGAATAAGTTTCTGTATGGAGTGTTAGACTTAGTGAAAATAGAGTGTAGGAATGCTATGTTGTTGGGAGATATGAACATCTCTAGGCTCATGACTCATGCTCAGCAGGTTGAGGGTGATAAGCTTAGGGAACAGGCTAAGGAGACTAAGAGAGCAAGAACAGGTAACTACGAGTATTCCCAATAGAAATTGGGTGGTGGAAATCGCTCGCAATTTCAGCAGAAGTCCTCGACTCCAGCCCCTTCATCAGCTAGTGTTCCATCCCCTAGGTTTCGTAACAATCAGAAAGGTAGGGCGTCAGGTTCTAAGTCTGAAGATAGTGTTTCAGGCGCCAAAACTTACCCAACTTGCCCGAAATGTAGTAAGAACCATCCGGGCGAGTTCCTTGCATGTAAGGAAGGATGTTTTGGCTGTGGTCAGTCTGCCCATAGATTGAAGGATTGTCCTTCTAGACTGGATCAAGGAGGAAATAGTGGTAGAGCTCAGTCTACAACTTCAGCAGCACCAGCAGGTTGCCCGACTCAGCAGGGTAACTCATCTGGTTCAAGTGGCGGACAACACCAAAAAAACTTTTATGCTCTTCAGGCTCATCAAGATCAGGAAGACTCTCCTGATGTAGTCACTGGTACGTTACAAGTCTTTGATCTTGATGTTTATGCATTGTTAGATCCAGGGGCTACTTTGTCTTTTGTAACTCCTTACATAGCAGTCCAATTCAGTGTTAGCCCAGAAACTCTTTCAGAACCCTTCTCAGTTTCTAATCCAGTCGGTGACCCAGTTATAGCTAGATGGGTATACAGAAATTGCCCTGTTGGTCTCTCAGAAAGGCACCTCAGCAGATCTTGTAGAGTTAGAAATGGTAGACTTCGATGTCATTCTAGGCATGGATTAGTTACATTTCTGTTATGCCTCAGTTGATTGTAGAACTAGGATTGTTCATTTTTAGTTTCCAGATGAACCAATCTTAGAATGGAAGGGTAGTAGCTTAGCGTCTATAGTTCGATTCATTTCTTAGCTAAGGCCAGAAAGAAGATCTCTAAGGTTTATTTCTATCATCTAGTTCGGGTTAAAGATTCTAGTTCTAAATCCCCAACTCTTGAGTCAGTCCTTGTAGTCAATGAGTTTCCAGAAGTGTTTGCTAATGATCTTCCTAGAGCTCCTCCCGAAAGGGAAATCAACTTTGGGATTGATCTCCTTCCAGATACCCAGCCTATCTCTATTCCTCCTTACAGAATGGCTCCAGCTGAGCTTAAGCAATTGAAGGAGCAGTTGAAAGACCTACTTGATAAGGGCTTCATCAAACCTAGTATTTCTCCATGGGGTGCACCAGTGTTGTTCGTAAAGAAGAAAGATGGTTCTCTAGAAATGTGCATTGACTATAGGTAGTTGAATAAGGTCACAATCAAGAATAAGTATCCCATCCTTAGGATTGATGACTTGTTTGACCAACTTCAGGGTGCTAGTAATTTCTCAAAGATAGACCTCGGATCGGGTTATCATCAGCTTAAAGTCAGAGATAGTGACATTCCGAAGACAACCTTTAGAACTCGGTATGGTCATTATGAATAGTTTGTGCATATTTTCAAAGGCATATCTAAACGAACTACGCGAACTTGATTCTCATATCGCTGAGATACATAGGCAACCCTTCTTGGGTTCGGTATTCATATTTTTCAAAAGTAAAAAAATAATAATATTGTGTGCATATTTTCAAAACCACATTTGAACGAACAACGTGAACTTGATTCTCATCTTGGTAAGATACGTAGGCAACCCTTCTTGGGTTCGGTATTATGTTTTCCAAAAGTCAAAATAATAATAATAATAGTTTGTGCATATTTTCAAAGGAATATCTGCATGAACTACGCACACTTGATTCTCATCTCGATGAGATATGCAGGCATCCCTTCTCGGTTTCGGTATTCATTCTTTCAACGAAAAACATTGTGTACATATTATAAGAATCATGTCTTCAGCTCAAATGGGACCAATGCAGTTAGGAGCATGCAAAATATTTGGTATGATGGAGGGGACTGATTTTGTGGTAAACCATAGATTCTTTTGGGATGTTTGAAAATATTTTCTACTTTTGTGATGCTTGAAAAAACTCTTGTAGGCATTCAAGATAAGAATAAAACCAACCTCAGGGTTTCATATGCATTGTGTTATGAGCTTTTAGATAAAAATTCAATTGCATTTAACTATTGATCTAGAACTTGGCCTGAATGTTTATGGAGGCGAATCCTGAGTAATGTTTGGTTTGGGAAAGGATTGTAGGCCTTCTTTGATCCAATTGTGCATTTCAAACCCTATCAAATGACATTAATCCCTATTTTCCCCATTTCAAGCATGAAGCCTTTTCCTTGGACAATCACATCTTAGTCATTACCCCTTGTGCTTTCTTATATGCACTATCCCTCTCTTCGCCGAAGCTTCTTGAGCACACCAAAGATGTGCAAATTGTAAGAAAAGATCACAGTTTGAAGTTCCCAAAGGCAAAAGAAACAAAGTCTCCCAAAGTCAAAGAAGCAAAAAACGACCTCTAGAAAAAGAAGAAAAATTAAAGACAAAAGGAAGTTTGAAAGCAATAAAGTAAGACAAAAACATCTCGCAAATTCAAGGAAAGACAAGAAGGAAAACACTCTAACAAAAAAGGAGAAAACTTCAAAACAAAAGGGGTGGGAAAAGGAAAAGCTCAAAAGAACTCGAAACAAAAGAAAGGGGTGAAGAAAAGGAAAAGTTCCAATAAATAAAAAGAAGTCGTTATAAAAAGAAGGGCACCGGAGAGGATCATATGTCAAAGGTGTATCAATCGTCAAAAATCACAAATTCAGTGTGACGCTCAAGATGGAATTAAGTCACTCTTATTCCAAATAAATATCCTACCCACACCTAAGCCTACATTACAAGCCAATGAAAATCCCTACGTGATCTCATTCCAAATGTTCTCACATTATTGGGGATTTACATAAGAGTCAACCATATGGTTATCACAGTTGCATTCATTGAACATTCTTGTGAGTGTGAGTGCACTTTGAAAAATGTCTTCAACCCAAATGCTTCAAGTATGGGTGAAATAAGACTTTTCTTTGTTGTGAGGGCACTAGAAGCATGAGGATTGGTACAATTTAAAACCTTTGTTTGAAGAAAGATGAAAAAATCTTGTTGATACTGAAGTATGTTTGAGGTACCACTTGAAGTTGTGGGAATTACCTTGAATTAAATCTTAGTTAGAAAAAAGAGAAAAAAGAAGAAAAAGACAAAGTTACATGCAATCCTAACTTTTGATACCAACTGTAGCCAAGATTTTACTATTTTCTCACATTCTTTATTTTTCAAAAAAAAAAAGGGCAAGCACCCACCCTTAATATCTTTCAAAGCAATTGTTTTTAGATTCCTTGAATAATAATTTGCATTTCCTTTTAAAGTTAATTTGTTCATTGTAAAAGGTGAATTTAGGTTAATCTCTTGAGATGCCTATTTTACTTTATTGGGTCATTCGTCCCAATAATGTGACATATATTTTGTCTTTAGGCTTTGAATATCGCAGGGAATATAATTTTCCTATTTCATCATGTTCATATTATACATTTTCTACTGATGAACTTGTCTCAGATTCTTTGCAGTACTCGTCGTCTACATGATTTCAACTACATTTGATATGATTCTTGTCTCAACAAGATATTTAGGCGCCATGCTGACTCGGTCATATACCCGGTGTGATTTCTTTTTCCCCTTGTAGTAAAATCTGGACAGAATTTTTGAGAATTTCTTAAAAATTCACAATAAAGGTATTATCTCTAGCAAGTCAAGATTCGAGATCATTTTCAGATTTACCAAGAGTTTTAGCTGGGAAATTGTTTTTGAGGAAGACCTCAAAAATTTCAACAAGTACTATCAGAAGTTCGATACTCAACCTTAAATATTCTCCAGCATCACTTGAAGTTCAAAGTCGGCTTCGAAATCCCTAGCATCGCTTGAATTTCAACGCCAACTTTAAAATCTCCAGCATTGCATGATGTAGCAAAAATAAACTCAGGATACGAGCCAATGACACCTCGTACAAATTCCCAATAAGACACGAGTCACAATAAACATGGTAGCTCACATGTGTCAAAAACGCTCAGGAATTTTGTACATATTCTCTTTTAAAGAATCTTTTCTCAAGGTTTATTGACTAAGTCACTAGCTACTGAGACATTGTGTCTACTAATCGTTCCTTTTCAAGTACATGAACATGTGAAAGCATTGAAAGGATGACATTTTTAAGACAATCATTGAGCCATCCACCTCGTTATAGTGGACAATCATCGAGCCATCCACCTCGTTACAATGGACTATCATTGAGCCATCCACCTTGTTACAATGGACTATCATCGAGCCATCCACCTCGTTACACTTGGAAAATCTAGCCATCCACCTCATTACATTGGACAATCAGCGAGCCATGCACCTCGTTACAATGGACAATCATCGAGCAATCCATCTCGTTACAGTTGGACAATCATCGAGTCATCCACCTCATTATAGTGGACAACAATCGAGCCATCCACCTCGTTACAGTGGACAATCATCGAACCATCCACCTTTTACAGTGGATGATCATCGATCCATCCACCTTGTTACAGTGGAGAATCATCGTGTCATTCATCATTTGCATTTTCCATTTGCCGAAAGGGCCATTACATTTTTTATTTGCCACGAGGGCCATATCATTTTTCATTTGTCGAGATGGCCATTATATTTTTTATTTGTCGAGTGGGCCATTGCATTTTTTATTTGCCAAGAGGGCCATTGTATTTTTCATTTACTGAGAGAGCCATTGCATTTTTCATTTGCCAAGAGGGCCATTGTATTTTTCATTTGCCAAGAGGACAATTGTATTTTTCATTTCCCAAGAGGACCATTGCATTTTCATTCGCCGAGAAAGCCATTGCATTTAAGTTACATCTATTCGGAGGTGAAAGTTCTGCACCATATCTATTTCATGTCAAAGTCGGAGGAGACTTGCGCTGAAAGATATTTTTAAGCTGCTTCTATTCGGAGGTGAAAGATGTGCACCCTAGTTATTCCATGTTGAAGTCCGAGGAGACTTGGGTTGAAAGATATTTTTAAGCCGTATCTATTTGAAGGTGAAGGATGATCACCCTATCTATTCCATTTTGAAATCGGAGGAGACGTGCGTTGAAAGATATTTTTAAGCCGCATCTATTCAGAGGTGAAGGATGTGAACCCTATCTATTCCGTGTTCAATTCAGAGGAGACTTGCATTGAAAGATATTTGCATTTAAGTGGTATCTATTCAGAGGTGAAGGATGTGCACCCTATCTATTCCACGTTGAAGTCGAAGAAGACTTGCGTTTAAATATATTTTTTAGCCGCATCTATTCGAAAGTGAAGGATTTGCACCTTATCTATTCTGCATTCAAGTCGGAGGAGACTTGCATTAGCATGTATTTCATTTAATTCACATCTATTCGGAGGTGAAGGATGTGCACCCAATCTATTCCGCGTTCAAGTCGGATGAGACTTGCATTGAAATATATTTGCATTTAAATCGCATCTATTAGGAGGAGAAGGATGTGCACCCTATCTATTCCATGTTCAACTCGGAGGAGATGTGTATTGAAATATATTTGCATTTAACTCACATCTATTTGGAGGTGAAAGATGTGCCCCCTATGTATTCCGCATTCAAGTCGGAGGAAACTTGCATTGAAAGATATTTTCATTTAAGTCACATCTATTCAGAGGTGAAAGATGTGCATCCTATATATTCTGCGTTCAAGTCGGAGGATACTTGCATTGAAAGATATTTGCATTTAAGTAGCATCTATTCGGAGGTGAAGGATGTGCACCCTATCTATTACACATTCATATCGGAGGAGACTTGCGTTGAAAGATATTTGAATTTAAGTGACATATATTCGGAGGTGAAGGATGTGCACCCTATCTATTACACGTCGAAGTTTGAGGAGACTTGCATTGAAAGATAATTTTAAGCCGCATCTATTCGGAGGTGAAAGATGTGCATCCTATGTATTCCACGTTAAATTCGGAGGAGACTTGCGTTGGAAGCTATTTTTAAGCCGCATCTTTTCGGAGGTAAAGGAAGTGCACCCTATGTATTCCACGTCGAAGTCAGAGGAGGCTGGCTTTGAAAGATGTTGGCATTTAAGTTGCATTTATTCGAAGGTAAAGGATGTGCACCCTATCTATTCCACGTCGAGGTCGCATGAGGGTGCCGTTGAAGGATATTCATATTCTATTACCGGAAATGGTAGTGTTCACATATATCCTACTAATGGATCATCTTCATTCGTCCAATCGAAGGACATACATTCACATCTTATAGATTGATCATATTCATTCGTCGTATCCAAGGACATACATTCACATTTTATAGATGGATCATCTTCATTCGTCCTACCGATGGACATACATTCAGATCCTACCGATAGATCATTTTTATTCATCCTACCGATGAACATTCATTTATATTATATCAATGGATCATCTTTATTCATCCTACCGACGGACATACATTCACATCTTACTGATGGATCATTTTTATTCGTCCTAACGTTAGACATACATTTATATCATATCGATGGATCATATTAATTTATCCTACCGATGTACATGCATTTATATCCTACCGAAGAATCATCGTCATTCATCATATCGTAAGGGATGCTACCTTATTCTTTAATTTATCATCAATAATGAGTTTTATCTTTGTCTTTTCATGAACATCCAAGATGATGCATTTTCAATTGAGCCAGAGGTTTGGACTACGTCAACAAGGACGCAATACAACGTGGAACCTTTTGGAATCAAGTTGAGGACCGAATTTCACCACATTCCAGCCACACTTTTATATGAATGTCATGTGTTCGGCCAAAATCAGGTTTTTCAATTTTCTTTGTCCATGATTTCATTCATCAATCATACCCAATGAAAGGGACAGTTGTTGACACCCAATTTTGACATAACATTTTCAAAATTCGTAACTTTTAAGTTTTATTTATTCAATAGTTCAAAATATATTTTTTATAATTTTAAATAAGTTTATCGATATTTATCCTTATTTGTCAAAATTTAAGGATTTTTATCAGTTAACTTTAATTACATTATTTTTTGTCATAGGCGTTCATTTTCATTAAATTATTAAATCATTATGCTCTCACTCAAAATATTATCCTAAACTCAGTAGTTCAACTCTCTAATCGGACTCTCTAAAAACTCTATTATTTGGGCTATTTACATTTTTTCAAAATTTGGCCCAAAAATCAACTTCGCAACCAACGCGGCGACATTAGTTTGGCTCGCCTAACACACTTGGTGAATCACCCTTCGTTCCCTGGCTCTTTTTTGTGTGCTCTAGGCTTCAGGTGTTTGTATCTCACTTGGAAAACTTGATTGAGTCAGCCTTTCTCATTCGGCGTAGTGCCGAATGCCACCTTAGTTCACCGTTTGAAAAATAAATCTTGTTGACACTCAATTTTTGCCTAACATTTTCAAAATTCGTTACTTAGCTTTTAAGTTTTATTTATTTAATAGTTCAAAATATATTTTTTATAATTTTAAATAAGTTTATCGATATTTATCCTTATTTGTCAAAATTTCAGGATTTTCTATTAGTCAATTTTAGCTACATAATTTTTGTCATAGCCGTTCATTTGGATTGAATTATTTTTGTTAAATTGTATTTTTTTACATTCCATTGGTTACGTTCATTTTTCTTTAATATCCATTTTACTCGTTACATTTTTTTAATATTCGTTATGATATTTTCCACAGTCTAGAAATTCATTCAAATATAGATAAGATTTCATACACATATATTTTATTAACTAGAATCTCCCAAAACATCAACATTCTAACTCTTCTTCACGAACCCTAGGCTAGGACTGCCATGGCCGTTGGCCAGCGTCCTTATGAGGATTGTCAGCTTTAAGTAACGGATTTTCCCCTATTGCATCCTAAAGTTCCTATACCAAATACGAAAGTACACGTAGAGACATCGTATATTAATATGATAGTAAACGAAGCTAAACAATCAGAAACCATTTAGCAAAAATAAGTGTTGATAGTAGATGGAATTCCACGTATTAAATGGTATGTGGCGGAAGTGGATACAATGAATTGAATTGAAAATTTACAAAATACACTCATAGGCAAATTCACCTACGATATCACAAATATGGAGTAACTGAGGCTGATTATACCAAAGCAATGCGACAATAAGGTAATTGTCAAAATGGGCTACTACAAAACAAACATATTCTCATTTAACTTACCAAGCAAGTTGATTTTATTAATCTGATCTCTAAACGAGTGTTCTACATAATGTGTAAAGATGGATTTTTATACCTTATGCGTACTCTTATTTATGATGCTAGATTTAAGATGAACGAGGATACTACTAAAACTCTTCCTTGAATTTCTCTTCCCAATCTTTTACCTACGTACTTCATCAAAGAATATTTATAATCTTTGGCATCCGCAGTAGGTAAACATGTACAACTCAATCTAGCGACTATTAATAGAACTCGACCAAGTTGTGCAAGGGTTAAAGTGCAAGTGGACCTAGACAATGAATTTCCTAAGGATGTGATGATGGATATTGAAGATTAATCTATTGGGGAGATGAGGTCAGATGAAGTACACATTCGTTTTGACTATGTTCCAAAATATTGTTATGAATGTAAGATGGAGGGTCATGACAAGTATGAGTGCAGAATATTAAATAATCTAAAGGGGGACGGGATTGCTAAAAAGAGTGAAGATAAGGGGAAGGAAGTAGAGAAAGGAAAGGATATACATATAGAGAAAGAGGATAAAAAGCTAGAGAAGGAGGCTAATGCAAATATATCAGAAATACCTTGGATCCATTATTTTCAGAAAGGTAAAGCTAGAGTACTACCTAGTGGCAAGGTAGTTGGAGACCCGGGTTCATGGAGTCTGGTGAAAGACAACAAATATGCAGTGTTGGTAGACAAAAAATTAGAAGATATAATAGATAAATATTCGAATGCATATCCAACAAAAGATAATGGGAACAATCCAGTTATTACAAGCAATTCAAAAAATAGGAGACAAAAGGGTTCTAGTGAAGTGTATGTTGTTGAATCGGCTAAATTTTGGGTCCTTCAAGCTTTTGGACCTTCTCCAAAAAGCCAAACAAAGTCTCCAATAGATAATTCTTCAAGTGATGGTCCTGCACAACAAATCTAAGATGATCAAGCACAACATTGAACTGATAGAAAGAAAGAAGAACAGGTTATCAAACCAATTGTTGAGATAGCTAATGGTGCAAATGGGTGCGACGATGATACAGATGTAGTAAGGAAGGCTGTTGCTAATGAAGCTAATGTATGTATGGGTGATAGAGATGCAGATGCAACATTACTAGCCCACGATGCAACCATGACAGATGCAAACATTGACAAAATTATGGAAGATAATGTGAGAACTTAATCAATCATGTGGACAATTATGAAATTTATTATACTGATAATAGTAAGGCTATTGTTGTTATCAATAATGAGCAAGGATTGGAGGTTCATAAAGAGAATTCTGAGTAGGGCTTAATGCTTATCCCTACACAAATAGATGATATTCAAGTGGTATCTCCAAATAGGGTCTTGCATGATATTGTCACTCATAGCTTGGATTTAGAGAAGATTGGCACTACAGAGGTGAGTCAAGCTACATGGATTCCAACCATAGATTTTTTAGATAAAGTTCAGGATAACTTTCCTGTTACAACAGATGTGTCTCCAATATTACTTGAAAGCACAAAGAAAGGAAAGAAGGAAACAGAAGAAATAAATCAATACATCAGAAAGCAGCCAAAGAGGAATAAACCAGCCTTTAAATAATGAAAGCTCTAATTTGGAATATAAGGTCTGTATAATCCTAACAAGCCTTTCAAAGAGTACAAATGTTGAACAATTTTCAAAAATTCTCATTTATTGGCCCAGTGGAACCATTCCAACATGTCAAACACATTGACAAATACAGAAGGAGGTTAAAAATGCATGTAGTGAAAACTAATCGCAATGGAAAGATTTGGTGTTTTATCAATGCTGATGTTGATAATACATTAGTGAGGGATACAGAGAACCAACTGACACTTCATTTAAAATATCAACAATCTCAATGGCTTTATGTTACTATAGTCTATGCTTAATGTAGTGATGAAGATCGACTAATGCTTTGAGAGTATATATGTATCTGCAGGTATAAACTATCCTTGGTTAATTGGTGGAGATTTTAATGTAGTCTTGAATTTTGAAGAAAAGATTAGGGGATTGCCTATTCAAGATATTTATCGTGAAGATTCTAAGACTTGTATTCAAAGTTGTGATTTAGTTGAAATTCAATTCAAAGGTAGTCCATTCACATGGTGGAATGGAAGAATTGGTAATGATTGCATTTTTTAAAGATTAGATAGAATGTTTGCTAATCATCATATGCAAAATTGGATGAATTTCATGGAAGTTGAACATCTTCCAAGAACAGGCTCTGATCATGCTCCCATGTTAGTGAATATGGAAGAGAGGATGACCAGCCACAACAAATCTTTTAGATTTCTTAATTTTTGGACCAATCATGCTCAATTTAGTGAGGTAGTGAGGCAGAACTGGTTTGAAGATCTCAATAAGAATTTATTATGGTCCTCTGATATTGATCTGGTTATGGGGTGTTGTAGTGTGAAATTAAATGTTTTCTTCCTATGACCTATGGTGCCGGTTTGTTAAGAGAGAACTTGCAATTTGTTGAGTTTGAAGTACTCAAAGACTTGAATAATATTCTGCTTATCTTTCCATTGAATTAAAATAACTTAAATACAACATTAGTGGATTAACCACCCAACTAATAACAAGGAAATAAGTTCCTACTACAACTGAAATGGGGAAATGGAGGAATAACCTCCTTACTGCTAATAACTACTACAGAGAAAACCAACTGCTACAGGAAAAAAACTTTTACAGACGACATATAGAGGAAACTAAAAAACATAAATAATATATGTTGATTTAATCAACTTTCTTATTAACGTTTCCATGCATAAAACTATTGGTAGACTAAAAGGGTGCTAACATTACTCCCCCCTTCAAATCGCAGTTGTCCTCAAGCGCTAAGTGTGTAAACTAATTATTTTTCGACGTTAATGAAATCAATCTAGAACAATCTCTTGCACCGATGACCCAGAGTGAATAGTTCATCGCAATTCAAACAAAGTCCCTTAAGTCGTCTTTCATCCATTTCAGATCTGGACAATTTCTTCACAAATCTAGTGGGTTGTTGGGGTGAGAAATCTGTTGTCTTTGATTTACAGGCATCTAACAATTGTGAACCAAGGGGTTGTTCCTTGCGTTCATAAAGTCTGAAAATACTCATAGTCGTAGACAAATCTGGAGGATTATGCAACTCTACGTCAATTGCTATATAATTAGCAAGACCACTAATGTAAAGTTCAATTTTTTGTGCTTGTGTAAGAGTACCAGCCCGTGAAACCAATTGCTCAAACTTTTCTTGGTAATCTGCCGCAGATTCAATTTGGCATAACTTAGCTAATTCTCCCAACTTTTGACTTGTAATTGGTGGTCTAAAACGAAGGTTGCATTGACGTTTGTACTCATCCCAAGTGTATTGAGGCATATCTTTCTCTAGTTGAAGAAACCAGAGTTGTGCAACTACTTCGAGATGAAAAGAAGTGAGTCCAATTTTTTTTGTTCTATTGTATGTTGGTGGTGAAAGAAATGCTTACACCTATTCAGCCATCCCAACAGGTCTTCGTGGCCATGAAATTATGGAAAATCCAACTTTGTATATTTAGGAATCATGGAATTCAAACCTGATTCTGATCCCGAGTTTGCAACCACTGCTTTACCTTTACAACCTCGATTGTGACTGCCATTTTCTGTTGCTTCAACATCTGCCTTTGCATTTTCTAAATCCTTTGTCAATGCATCTAAACGAGCATTTATGGCTTCCTGCCCTGCTAAATTGGTTGCACACTCTTCTTGGAACAAAGTCAATAATTGTGCTAATTTTTGTTAGATTAAATCTCCCATAACCTGGCTTTGATATCAAGTTGTTATGGTCCCCTGATATGGATCTGGTTATGGGGTGAAATCAAATGTTTTCTTCCTACGAACTATGGTGTTGGTTCGTTAAGAGAGAACCTGCAATCTGTTGAGTTTGAGTACACAAAGACTTGAATAATTTTCTGCTTATCTTTCCATTGAATTAAAATAACTTAAATACAACATTTGTGGATTAACCACCCACCTAATAACAAGGAAATAACTTCCTACTACAACTGAAATGGGGAAGTGGAGGAATAACCTCCTTAGTGCTAATAACTACTACAAAGAAAACCAACTGCTATAGGAAAACACCTTTTACAACTGCTATAGGAAAACACCTTTTACAGAGGACCTACAGAGAAAACTAAAAAACATAAATAATAGTTGTTGATTTAATCTACTTTCTGATTAAATTTTCCATGCATAAAACTATTGGTAGACTAAAAGGGTGCTCACATAATCCTTTCATCCTCTTTAATGAGAATATTAAGAGAGTTATATCAGCTTTGGCCAAATGGAGTAAAGAAGTTTTTGGGGATATTTTCCAATAGTTAATAATAAGGGAGGAAATTGTAAAGTCAAAGAATAACTATTTGACGAATTTCCCAGTGTTGAAATCAAAGAAGTACTTCGAGGGCATAAGCTGAATATAAGAAATATCCTCATTTTGAAGAAATCTTTTGGCAATAATAGAAGGTTGGTTATGAGTGATTTGAAAATGGTGATAGGAATACGACATTTTTCATAGCATTGTTAAAGGACAAAGAAAAAATCTTCAGCTGAAGAGAATTAAAAATAGATAGGGTGACTGGTTGGAGGATCTTAATGAGATAACTACTGAAGCAATTCAATTCTATGAGGCCCAGTCCCATCAATAAAGAGATGATACTTCCTTTTCTTTATTGAGACATATTCCAAAAGATTTTATAGAAGAGGAAAATAATGCTTGATGCAAAGATCTAGATATGGAAGAAGTTGAAAATGTTGTTTTCAATCTTAATTGTAATAATGAAGGAGGTCCGGATGGGTTAACTAGAAAGTTTTATCAAAGTTGCTAGGAGATTATAGTCAAGATATTTTAAGAATGGTTAAAGACTTCTTTGCTAGTAGTACTCTACCTAAACTATTACTCACAGCAACTTGGTTTTATTGCCCAAAAAAGATCAAATTAACAGTTTTGCAGATTTGAGGCCTATAAGTTTGAGTAATTTCATCAATAAAATTCTACCCAAGGTTGTTCATGACAGGTTAGAAGTTTTATTGCCTAAAATTATATCCGCTAATCAATTTGGTTTTGTGAAAGTAGAAGCATTCTAGAAAATGTGAATTGTGACACAAGAGATTGTTAGAGATATTAGGAAAAGAGGTAAACCAACTAATGTGGTTATTAAACTTGATATGGCTAAAGTTTATGGCAGTATCCTGTTTTTTCATGATGAAAGTTCTAAGGAAGATGGGGTTTTCTGAGTTTGTGGTTGACTTGATATGGAGACTACATGCTAATAATTGGTATTCAATCCTTTTATATGGACAATCTCATGGCTTCTTTCGTTCCACTGGAGGGGTTAAAGAGGGATATCTTTTATCCCCGACTCTTTTTATTCTCTCTTCTAAAGTTTTCTCTAGATCTTTAAATTCTTTATTTGAAGATGATTTGTTTCAGGGTTATGTAATGCCTAAATGGAGCACCAATATAAATCATCTTGCATATGCAGATGATACTATTATTATTGCATCCGCTAACATATATTCATTGTCAAAGAATATGTTAGTCTTAAAGAAATAGGAAGCCCAATCAGGTCAAATGATTAACAAAGAGAAAAGTGCTTATTATATGCATAAAAATGTAGCAACTGCTGATATCTTGTTGGTGGAGGAATGCACAAACTTTAGTAATGGAAAGTTCCCATTCAAGTATATAGGGTGTCCTATTTCACATACCAGAAAGAGAAATCATAACTATTCTAAACTTATTGCTAGGGTCAAATCTAAACTACAAGCATGGAAAGGTAATATTCTCTCATATAGAGGAAAAGAAGTTCTAATTACTAGTGTTTTACAGAGTGTTACTATACATGCCCTCTCCGCTAGTGTTCCTCCCATATGTCTTGATAGAACTTCATAGAATTTTTTCTAAGTTCTTTTGGAGAAATAAAGTTACAGGGAAAAGTAACAATTGGGCTGCTTGGAGGAAATTGAGTTTACTCAAACATGAGGGAGGACTTGACTTTACATCTATGTTTGACATGTCTCAAGCTTTGTATGCTAAACTTTGGTAGAAGTTTAGAACTCAGAATTCAATATGGTCCAATCTCATGTGGAACAAATATTGTAAGAAACAGATTCCTAGTTTGTCCAATGAAAAGGTGGATCTCAATTATGGAAAAATATATTGATAAATAGGGACATTTTGGAACATTCCATCTGGTGGGAGCCAAGAGGAGGTACATCTTCAGTTTGGTTTGAAAATTGGACCAATTTAGGTCCATTATTTTAAAAACCATTAGAGGTTCAGACTTTTCATAATTTAACAGACATTAGCAGCCTTACGAAGGAGAATGGTTAGGAATATGAGAATATGCAATTGCACTTGCCTTAATATGTGTTGGATCATGTTAGAATCAACATGGATCAAATCAGACAATCTGATCTCAGTGACAAACCATGGTGGACTAATACTAGTTCTGGTCAATTTTCAGTCAAAAGTTCTTGGAATCTAAAAAGAAAGAGAGAAGAGGAAACTGATTTTTACAAGAAAATTTGGGTCCAAGGTATTCCTTTTAAATTTTTTTTCTTGACTTGGAAGGTGTGGAAAGATATGATTCCTGTTGCTATTTTAATGGAACATTGGAACCCTAACATTTCACCTTTGTGTGATTGTTGTGAGATTCCAGACTGTGAGACAGCTGAACATTTATTCCTAAAGGGAGAGGTTGCAGACACTATGTGGAAGTACTTTTCTGGTGTAGTTGGTCTCTTAGGCCCATGTGTGCAGGTAAAACAAGTTTTTAATGAAATAGTGGGATGTTAAAGGCAATGCTAGACAAATATTGACTTTCCATGCTATCCCTAATGTTATTTTATGGTTCTTTTGGAGAAGGAGAAATACCATACTACATGAAGCTTCTTATTCTATTAATACAGTAATATGGGATATTACTAGCACTATTAAAAACTTCATCAAATTGAAGTTTAAATATTCAGATATCCCTAAAGATTGGCCTCAGATAGTAGCCTTGCTGGTTAGGTTAAATCCGCCACCTCAGGGCTGGTAGAAATGCAACACAGATAGGGCATCAAGAGGTAATCCATGGCCTAGTTCAATTGGTTTCTGTGTAAGAAATTCCTTTGGCGATATAGTTGGCACAAAAGGATTGAGAATTCAAGATACAACCAATTTAGTGGTTGAGGCTATAGCTTTGAAGGAAGATCTCAAATTTTGTGTGGAGAATGGATTTACACCTGCTATAACAGAATCTGATTCATTGTTAGTGATCAATATCATTAATGGTGTTTGGAAGATACCTTGGAGTGTGACATTTGAGGTCAACTCCTTTACTAGGATGAGGACTTTGGGGACAATAAGAGTACAACATTCCTTAAGGAAGGCAAATATTCTTGCTGACTAATTTACTAATCTATCCTTTGATGTTGCATGTAACTTTGAATATAAGCATTTTAAGGAGATACCAGTAGCAGGCAGAAAAATTATCAATGCAGAAAAGCTTGGCATTCCTCAGTTGAGGATAAGACAATCAAGTTAAGAGCTGAATTCAATCTATATTCACTTATAGGCTCATTGATGTTAATAAGGATAGCTAGATGTTTGCTATTGAAGTTTCATCTCGCCTGAATTAAATTCAGTTGGTTACTTATCATGCACCTGGTGAGAGCTTTGAGGTGTCTCGTATGATAAAAAACTAGGGTGAGTGAACTTAATAGCATTTACTTCATCGAGAATGATAAAAAACTTGGGTGAGTTGCCTAAAAAGTATAAATTGATACCTGATTTTCATTAGTGCAGGGCCATTTGGAGAGACATATGATGAAATGGAAATAATGAAATTACTTTGAAAGTTCATATTCAACCTTGCAGAAAACAAATGATTAGTGTTTCTCTCATTGATCTAAATCTTGGTGGTGTTTCAATCAACCATATTTGGATTGAAAAAAAGGAACACTAAATCCACATGATTAATCGAGCAAATCTCAAATCGGATGTTGACAACAAGAAATCAATTTATATCTAGATCCATGGAATAGCAGCGATGACAATCTGCTCATCATAACTACTTAAATCGGAAGGGTTTCGACCTTAGCTTCATCAGAGTTGGGTGGATAGAGGTGCAACAATATTGCTTAACCAGATCTTCAATTGAAATATAATCATAGGCAACATTTGAAGGGTGCTAATTTATACCTACCTCAATGTTCCCCATGGTTATGCTTAGCTCAGATCCGAAGGTAACTCGTTTGAAGTTCGAAAGGCACTTTCCACAGTAGCAAGATCAAGGTGAAGTTGGGGTTTGGCTGAAGATAAAGAAACAGAAGACCCACTTTACTTTTCTAGAAATTTTTTTATGTCTCCTTCTATTTGTTACTTTATTAATTTATTTGGGTAGAATGGGCATTTTGAACATCTTCTTTGTAAATTTTTGTTCTTTTATTAATAAAAGTGGCTTAATGACCCGTTTGGATTTTTTTTTAAAAAATTATTAACTAGTGGTTTTGGCCCATGGTTTTAAGATAATGGTATTGTACTATTGGTGGTTTTCGATCTTCTATTTAAGCCATTTCTTGGACATTAAGTTAATGTGATGGATAAGATTTTAGGGGTAATTTTCAGATATTTTAATCTAAGAAAAGTTCTCTTTTTTTGTTTATTTTTTCCAGCAAGTCGCCGTAATCCGGCGAGTTCACCACCCAAAGGCCCCATTTTTTCCCCTGCTTCTCTTTTCTATCTCACACTACTAGAAAGCACAAACCCCACCACCGGAATTCAATCAACCAATTAATGTTCCTTCCTCAAACAACAACAACACCTCGCACCACCTAAACACCACCATTCACTCTTTTCCTCAACCAGAACCCACTGTTACAACAACTAGACCCACCATTGTTCTGATCAACAACAACAACCATCGCTCAACCTCACCGGAACCCGTCACTCTCTTTTCTTATTCTCCGACCAGACCTTAGATCACTACACAACAACAAACCAATCAGCCTCCAAACCCGAGTCAGTCACCAAAAAGGCCCATTCCACCACCACTAAAATGACCTCAAACGAACCAGACCCCCTCTCCTTTTCCCCTTTCATTTTTGTTTCATTTTGCAGGTATAAAGATCTATACTTTCTGGTAAAGCTCCGAATTCCATCTCCTGTGACCCACAACCTCACATTACAAGCAAACAACTTAGCCGTGGATCTTAGTATATACATTTTCCCCCCTTTGAAGAAATTGTGCAAAAGGGTTGTGATGGTGACAATTCTTTTCCTCTTTTTTCATTACGTATGTGTATATATTTTTATTCCTTTAGCTAAGTTTTGTGTTGATACTTTATTTTTATAGTACATAATTTTTTCATTGCTTTATTTTATCCATTTGATTATTTTGGTTACTAGTGCTTCCTTTTGTTTTCTTGTTGTTGATTTTCTTTTATTTTTCAATGCGTTACTTTTGATGCATTTTTTATTATTCTTTTTGGTGATTGTTATGTCTTGGTGATCATAGTTTATATGTGTTGTTTTATTTTTGTTGACAAACAAAAGGACCAGGACAATACAATAAATTATAACCCAATTCAGATACTTTCACAATCTAAAACCAACTACTATCTTCTTTTTCTAAAGTTACTCCCATCTCCAATAACGACGCTCCGAGTGATACATCGTAGTCTCCTATTATCCAATTAGCATAAATAACGCATTGTCTTGACGTTGCAATATTGAATTGGAGGTTAACGTCTTGGTTTTTGAAAATACCTGATCCGATACTATAATTAGATTTAATTATGAACCTAACGGGTGTACTGATTGGTCGTCCTACATCAGAGTTGTAATAACACACCGTTACGACATGGTGTGGATGAATTTCGAGACGGACCAGGTACACGTCACCACCCACGGCACCAGGACCAATCGAAGCGATGTGGTAACTTGCATGAGGATCGAGTGCATTATCGTTGGTGTCTACAACTAATTTATTGGTAGCAATAGGTAAGTCGATGGGATTTTGGAAAGTGAAAGTTGATGAAAAGGAAATAGAGGGAAGTAATAATAAATATAGAGTAAAGAGGAGTAAATAGTTGGTCATGTTTGAGTTATGTATTTGGATTATTGATTGTGAGTTGTGAGTACTTCTTTAGACTAATCGAGGCATCTATTTATAGGTTTAAATATGGATATTAATTTTTCTCTAAAGGTTATTCATTTTTACAAGTTTTGAACATTATATTATATAATATATAGTAATACTTATCTCTATCCTAATGTTAAATAAAGTTACAATACAGGCATACAACCCCTCAATTCATAAAATTTAATGGGTCATTCCTTCTAGTAGGGTGATCTTTAAATTTTAGCCTTATAACATTTTCACGTAAAATAAATGATCAAAAATATATCTATAATCGAAATAATAAATAATTATCGTTTGACATGATTTTATATTTTTATATTATAAAAAATATAACACAAATTAGGCTTTAAAAAGTATAGCAAATTATGTTGTTGAATTCCTACGTAATTAATGTCAAACAAAGTTCAATTGAGAACTCAACCAAAAATTATGTAGTAATAAGAAGCATAACATATTCATATAGAACTTAATTTTGTCGAGCAAAAAAAAGTTCTGTAAATTTATGATGAGCGAATAAGATACTACATAACTTGTATGTCAAATTACTTAATTCCTACTAAACTTAAATAAATATGTTGATCCCCAATTTTCATTAAAAAATCCATAAAGACAAAAATTAAAGATCAAACATATATCATAATAAAAAATAATAACAACCCTAAAATAGGGACAATTGTCAAAATCATCAAATTTAACATTCTTTTGTTTCCACTTGCTGGTGTAAGATTGGGAAGGTACATACGCCTTCTTCTTAATTTATTTAATTATTTATTGGCGGCTTTTAGTTATTCTTATTCACAAGATGCTATTAGAATTAAGAGCTAGACTATAATTTTTCTACTAAACTTTCATTAAATGATATAAGTTGTACATGAAAATATATTTTATAATTATGTTATTTATATGGTAATTACATGTTGATAATAAGTATTAGTAATACTTAATAACTCTGATAAAAATTATAGTAATTAATTAACATGCTATAGTAAATAATGCAAAGTATCTTTATAATATCCGTATATATAAACAAAATCGAATAATATAATTAAGATTTAAGCCGTCCAGCTGCTCATAAGCTAATTTAGTCAAGAGATTCATAGAGTTGGTTGGAACATCAACTCAATCAAAACTCTCTTTCTATTTAAGCCAACACTGTTGATTTTAATTTAGGGTCTGTGATGTATGTTTTCTATGGATGCAGTTATATGGGAATTTGAAAATGTGAGCTTTCATCATTGACTTTGATGTATGAATTATAAGTCCTTTCATTTGAAATGAGTTAAGGAAGAAGGGAGACCATGGATTAGATATAAGAAATTCTTTAGGTACAACAGGTTAAAGGAATTACTTGAGATAACTTGTATATACTTTTGTCTGAGAATTTACGTAGCTTCTCTGCTCATAAGCTAATTTATTAGATATATGTGAGCTTTTCTATTTCATGAATCTGTGTATATTCCGTTTCCCGTTTAGACTTCTCTTTGAGTTCATGCTTTTTGATGTTCTATTTAAGTGCTTTAGTAACATCAGAACATTTGAAGATTTGTTTAATTGTGACAGTTGTTAAAGTTAAAGCAAGGAACTAACTCGATTTTACTGTTGTCACCTTCATTTTCAGGTCTAAATCCTAATAAATGGATTGAATTTAAGATGCTAGATCGAGCACCAACTAGCCAAAATGTAACACCCCGTATCCAAAAAGAGGAAATAAACCAGATATTTGGTCCGTCGACTTGGTTCGATGGTCACTGCTGTCAGTTATTTTTCAGGGGCAGTTGGGTCTTTTCCTAATTAATTAGTTCCTATACTATGTTGTTTTGCCTATATTTAGAACCCCTATATAAACCTTTTAACCCCCCAAATTCACCCTATTTATTTCATTCTTCCAAATTCCCAAAAGAAATCCAATCCCTCTCAAATATTCTCTCTCTCTCTCTCTCTACAATAAATTCCTTGGTTATATAAGGAGTCAATTGATCAATTTCAAGAGAAAACATATATCTTTTCTAAAGCTTGTCTAGTTAGAGAAAAAACATATATTTTTTCTTTCTGAAGTGTGTTGCAATCCATGAGTTAAATATATGCAACAAAATAGGAAAAAGAAATCATTAGATTATATATTTTTGTAGCAGAGTTGTCACTCATTCGAAAAGAAAATCTCTTCATATTTTTAAAATTATAGTGCATAATTGGTTGGTTTTATTATCATTTCTTACTTTTAGAGAACTATTTTGTCATTCATACATCAAATATGAATAACACAAATTTTTCTCCTCCTTCATTTCATGTATTACTTCGATGTCCTTTGTGAGATGGAGCATTTTGTACTCATATGGAATAAAGAAATCATGTACGACTTTCTCATTCATCAATGCATGATAAAGATATCATCCTATGTTCTCATATATATAAATGAAAATCCACCATCATCTCAACCTGCAGCTCCACAGCATGCAAGTTTACAAAATGCTATCCTACCTTCTCCAACATATACATCTGGAACTTTCTTTCAAGGAAATCCGCCATCAACTCAACTGTGACCCAAGCACATGCGAATTCGCAAAATGTCACCTATATTATCCTATAGTTTCATTAAATACTATTTTTCAGGAAATCTGTCATCAACTCAACCTTTGGCCCTACAACATACAAGTTCACAAAGAAATGATGGTGTGGTTATCTTGTCAACATCGTTGTCGAATCGTAACCACCCCATAACAAATGACAAAACACCAACAATCGATAGACAAAAAATGACAAGAAGAAACAATGTTATAGCTATAAGTAGGGGAAAAGCACCACTAATGAATATGCTACAAATGGAAAGAAGAAACAAAGTTGGAGGTTCAAATTCAACCATTAGAAATTCCAATCTTGAACGACCTGTTGCCGTCGTTATAGAAAATCTAATGGGGGAAAATTTGGGGCCGAAAAAACTTTTTCATAGTATTTAGATTTTCCCAACCTTGTCCAGATTTGGGGGAAATCAAAGTCACTAAGGTGTAGGGAAACCTGGTAGTAATCGGGTGGATCATTTATGTGTTTGATTACATGAGTGATTAGATAACTTGTTAAGGAATCTGTAAGACTTTATGGAATTGAATTTGGGTGAGAAGATCTCTCGAAATCGATCTTAGCGTGAAGGGTATTTTTTGAGAGTCGTGGATTAGAAGTGTGTGGTGGAATGGGACTTTGGAATTTGATCAATTCACTCTGGTTTAGTTTGTGATGCCTTGGTTAGAGCTTGGCTGCTCTGGCAGTGCTGCTACAATGGGATATGAGACGCTGAGGTGGGTACGACGAGACTTAAAATCAAAGATGAAATACGAATAGATCACTGGCTCAAGAATGCCGCTTTGGCGGGCACTTTAGTCGCTCTGGCGCCGCCGTTACAGCGGGGTGAGGGCCGCTGTGGAGAAACAAACACGACTTAACGTCGTTAATAAACCCCTAAATGACCTTATTTGGCATTTTTTAACTTTTAG
>JAJONQ010047320.1:0-28174 GCA_036250385.1 Solanum microdontum
TAATTTACAATGTTTTTACTCATTAATACAAGAATATACTTCATCCCATGTGAGCTCACAAATGGACCCATAAAATCAATGCCCCAAACATCAAACAACTCAATCACCAAAATCAGATTCATAGGTAGCTCTTGCGTCTTTGAAATTCGTCCTTCTCTTTGGCAATGATCACAAGATTTGGCAAAATCATGAGCATCTTGGTGGATTGTAGGCCAATAATACCCAGACTGCAAAATCTTATTCGCAGTTTGAATACCACTATAATTCCCACCAATAGGCGAAGAATAACACGCCTCTAGTATTCTCATCATCTTAACCTCGGGCACACAACAACAAATAATCCCATCAACACAAATACGAAACAAATAAGGCTCATCCCAAAATAACTTCTTCACATCATGCATAACCTTTTTCCTTTAGTGAAAAGACAAATTCGAAGGAACCAGATCATTTGTCAAGTAGTTAGCAAAGTCTGCAAACCAAGGAATAAGATCATGAGAAGCCTCCAATACTTGTTCATCTAGAAACGCATCAATAATTTAAGCCCCATCTCCTAGCTTGAGCATAACTTCCTCCTCTAATCTGGACAAATGATCGGCAACTTGATTCTCTATCCCCTTTTTGTATTTCACCTAAAAATCAAACTCTTGAAGCAATAATACCCATCTAATCATCCTCAGTTTTGCAACCTTCTTAGCCATCAAATACCTCAATGCAGAATTGTCAATATGCACTATGACCTTAGTACCAAGCAAGTAGGATCAAAATTTCTCGAATGGGAAAATCACAGCAAGGAGTTCATGTTCAGTCACTGTATAATTCTTTTGAGTCACATTTAGAGCTTTGCTTGCATAGTAAATAGGATGGTTAGAATGCGATCCTTGAACATCATTACTTCTAATGGAGGGAACTCCATTTGCTCGCGAGTACTTGTCAACATACTCACCTCCTATGTTTCAAAACTCAATGAAGCAAAACACAAAGCAACAAATTAAGTAAGTAGAACTACAACTAAAAAGAACAAAATTCAAATTAACTAAAAATTCTCAAGTTACACCACTCCCCGGCAGCGGCGCCATTTTGACTTCACGTATCAGGACACTACTTCTAGTTCAAATGTCAACGATCGCGTGTTGTAATATAACCTAACCGAATGGATTGGGGTCGAGTCCGAACGGAGCAGTTAGTAGTTGAGAATTAAGTAGAAAGTAAAATTATGTTCTAGTTAATCATAGCTATAAATATTTACGACTAAAAGCATACTAAATCAATAAGTGACACGAATGTCACTTTTCAATGGGGGGTGGGTTTGTATTCAACTAATAAACCAAAAATAGCAAAAATATAAAGATGCAAGATAGGGAGACGTGATTCTTGGGATGTGATAGGAATATGAGATAAAATAAACAACCGGGTAAATGATATTGATAGTAAATTGATGAACATTTGTAACTATTGAGGGTAAATTTTTTCTCAAACAAGTTACCCCGAATCAACTCGATTTCTCTCGAACACCGAGTTGCAGCAATTAAGCACAACCTTCACCTTATCCCATTCACTCTCTCGAGCTGAATGTTTGGGAGAAGGTCTAGGATTCACTCTCTAGAGCTGAACCCACGACGATCCAATAACCACGGGCTATTGATATAGTACTTTTGGTTTTAAAACCTCTCTCTCGATTAAGCCAAAAACACTAAGATGAATTCGTATTTGCAACTACAATCCCATTATGTTCAAACACAAATACTAAATGAAATAACATTTAAACAGCAACTAGGCTATCAATGAGCAATACCGAACAGTAAATTTAACCCATATTCACATAATCACACCCCAAGACTTGGGGTTTCAGCTAGACATGAAAAAGAGATACAAATTGATACCTAAAAGTGTTTCCATCAAATGGGTACGATAAATAATGTCTTTAAACACGTCTAAGATGAAGATTCTTTGATGCCCACTTCCAATTTCTTGGAGATGAAAACCTTCAAAGCTCAAGAACAATGTCTCCCAAAAACTCTAAGAACTGAAACTGAAATATTCTAAAAATCAGTAAATAATTTGCTACAACTTGATACTAAACTAAAAATTAAAACAGGTATTTATAGTTGTCAAAAAGTGTGTTGCGAAGGATCACTCGATATGGTTCATCCCCTTTCTGCATTGTCCTTTAGCAACTTTAAGCTCTGTAACTTTCGGTGAAATGACACTACCTTGCGGAACCGTTCAGCGACTCGCCGACTGCTCCTTTTCTCTCACCTATTTGATTTTGTCCTTCAAGGCTTGGCACACTGGAACATTGGGTGAGATTAAGGTCATTCGACAACTCGCCCAATGGTTTTAGGTGATCCTCAGGCCTTCTTTTCTTCGCTCTTTTGGCTGCCTTGTTCCTTTTTGCTCCATAGTGTCCATGTTTTGTCCCTAAGTCCACATACCTGAAATTCAAGTATTTACATCAGTATTTGAAACAAAATATGCATTTGAGGACACTAAATCCAATATACTAAATCCCTAAATGAGTCCAAATCATTGACTCATAAAGCCTTAAGCTCCAATTTTGGAGCCTCTTCAACATACGGTTTTGCGGGTGGAGAGTCACGATTCTTCATATCTAACTCTAATTTCTTCGGTTTGGAACGAAATTTGAACCTATCAAGTGCGGCAACCAACTCATCATAGTCTTCAATAACATTAACCTCAAAATTCATCATAACTGCTGCAAGTGCAACATTACCCAACCGCTCTTCAATAGATACATCAGAACCTTGACCCACAATATGATTCACCACGGAGACTAACTTGAGATCACTTTCCTACATTATGGACCTACAGATATTGAAAGTTACCTCTTCATTATTCAATCAGAACTTCATCTGCCCTTTCTCCATATCGACGAAGGTGCACCCAGTAGCAAGGAATGGTCTCCCTAGGATGATGGGGAACTCATAATCAACCTCACAGTCCAGTATCACATAATCTGCTCGAAAAATAAACCACTCCACTTTCACAAGCACACAACTTTTTGTAAATAGACAATGGTATCAGATTAGTCGTATCACAATCACTTTTGGATCCCATAAACCCAACTTTTTGTAAATAGACAATGGTATCAAATTAATGCTAGCACCCAAATCACACAACGCCTTAGAAAAATGCAACAACCCATGGTACATTGCAACCTATAATCATCTTCAAAACTCACGGCCCTCTTCTTGGTCACCAAATATTTCATAAACTTTGTGTACCCAAGCATTGGCTCCAAAGACTTTATCAACGGAACATTGATGGAAATCTGCTTCAACATAGCGATAAACTTGCGGTATTTCCCTTCTTCATTCTTCTTCACCAACCTCTGTGGGAATGGAAGTGGAGGTCTAGGCATGTGGACAACTTTTTGGGTTACCTCTACTTCCTTCTCTATAACATTCTTGGACTCTCCAGTAACCTTAATCTCATCATCATCTTTCTCAACTACAATTTCAACCTCAGACGGCATAGGTGGATCAATGGTCTGCTTACTCTCTCGAGTAGTGATTGTCAAACAATGCCCATCATTCTTTGAATTTTGGATGGTGTTGCTAGGAAGTGTTTCAGGCTGACGTGGATTAAATGTAGTGCACAATTGATTCATTTGCTGGTCAAGTAGCTTGATCGACCCTGCATGGGCATCAAATTTTTGACCGATTCCAGACAAGTCATTTTGCATCTCCTTCACATTCTCATCAGTCGAATCAAACCTCTTCATCATCTTCTGCATCATATCCTCAATCCGTGACATACTACTCCCAGTTTCCCTATTTCCAGATTCCCATTTCTGTGGAGGGACATAAGACCCAACTCTAACATTCTTGTTGCCATAGTTGTTCCGGTTGTTGTTCTTGTCGCGGTTGTAGTTCCCATCCCTGACATATTGACCCTCTCGATTGTAATTACCATAGTTCCTACCTTGGTTTCCTTGACCTTGACACCAATTATCCGAATTAGAACCTTGAGCGTTGGCTCGAAACCCCCTATCTGATCATTCACCATGTAAGCATCCTCCCTATAGTAACATTTCTCTACCGGCGGTGGTGGAGTCCTTGTCAAATAATTCACCGTATTTACCTTTTCTGTACCTCCGCTAACATGTTTCAACACCAACCCAAGTTCTATCCTTATCTGAGCCATCTCCTCACGAATGTCATTGGCAGATTTACTAGGTGCAAATTGAACTACAAAAGTGCTTCTTCCAGTGTCTGAGATGAAATCTTCTCCAGTTTCTCAGCAATCTCCTCAAAAATGCACTCACCATATGATCCTCCTGCAATAGTATCAAGCAAAACCTTATCATTGTCTTCTTGACCTCTATAGAAATACTCCTTTAGTGACTCATCATCAATGCGGTGGTTCATAACAATTCTAATGAATGCTGTGAACCTGTCCCATGAACTACTCACAGACTCTCCAGGTAATGCCACGAAGTTGTTGAGTTTATCTTTGTGGTTCAGCTTCTTTGACACAGAAAATACTTGACCATGAACACCGTGTGCAATTGGTCCCATATATGAATTAAGTTGTATGGAAGCTTAGAAAACCATATAGCAGCATCATCGGTCAATGATAGAGGGAAGACTCTCAACCCTATAACATTCATATCCAACTTCGGTCGCCCCACCCAACTCTTACAAACATTTCTCAACTTGGCCATGTGCCCATACAGATCTTCTAACGCCATAACGAAAAATAAACCCCTCTATGTAAGCATATGCATCAAACTGGTAGTCACCAAAAATGTATGCTCTTGAGGTAGAGGAGGGAGAACAATGGGTCCTTCATATTCGACATTGTTGAATTTGACCCTGTAATTATCACGTAGTCTTGGTTCAGGTGGAGCTTGCACTTTCAATGCATCTCCAAGTAGATTATCACCCTGAACCTGAACATTCTCATTATTCACTTGGTCCTCATGTTCCTCTATGACTGGGTGATCACAGACCCCTTGATTATTCATCTTTCTCAAAATTTTGCTCAACTCTGGTTTTTAGGGGTCAGTGGTTCGCCTCGACTCTGTCTACTTGGCATACACTAGAGCAAAAACCTGAAGAAAACAAAAACAAAAGAAAATGTAAAATTAGCAAATAATTGATTAAAGTTCAATAATGTAGTTAAACTTAATCTAAAACCCTTATTCCCCGGTAGTGACCTAAAGAAGTATAAGGGATCGTTATCAAGTCAGGAACCCAACTTGTAGGTTGGGATCATCCAACGAGGAATATGGTTTAGACGTAACCTTAACTTACGATTATAATCGTTTAGTCAATGTAATTCTGAAACAAGTAAGTAAAAGGGAGGGGGGGTTCTGTAACACATAACTGATTGTTGTTTAGAGAGCAAGTGAGCAAGATTCAAACTTTAGTTGTTATCAATGAGAGAAAGAAACTAGTGTGTATGTGTTCCCCATAAGCTCATAACATGGTAATCCTAGTAATAGTAATCCTCTCTTAGTATATCACATGCAAAGTGGCAAGTTATGTATCTCTAAGTGCTTGGTCCGCCAAATAGAGAATTTCACCCCGCACCTTGGTCCGGCTACGTGTGTATAATTTACTAACCCTTACCTTTACCTCATATTACACATCATATCAATGCATGTCTTAGTTTTCTCCCTCGCACCAATTGACATTATTAGACAATTAGAGAGTATCACACTAAATCTATGTTGAGTTTTATTTTCTTATTAACTACCTCCTTGGTCTGCCAAGTAGCAACAAGGCGAGTTCTAATGTTGGCCACTGTTAAAAAGACTTCTAAACGAAAGAATTATCAATGCATGCAACAACACTATTCAGGAATTACTTAGTTACTATTCATACTTTGTTAATAGCTCATGCTTCCTATAACCCTAGTTGTGGATTTAGTTACCCATTCTAGCAAGAACACAATTCATATTTTTAGAAGAAGAATTCATGAACCTACATAATGAGTAGAAGAAACCCGTAATCTCCAATTGAAAATCAAAAGAAGAATTGTTATAAACCGAAATTAGGAAATCAAATTGCTAATGTTTGCAGGTTAATTCCCAAGAAAACACCAAGAGCTAGAGTTAAACAATAGTTCCTAACCCCCGAAAATGAAATTTACATACCCTATTTATAGAAAATATTGTCCTAAACAAAAAGGAAACGAAATAAGGAAATAAACTATTGGACATGGCTTTGATCTACGACACTGACCTACGATCTGTACGTCCCTACCGTGGCTCAACACTTAGACATTTTCTCAGAAGCTGGAACCTTCAACCTTTTAGATACAAACAACAGACCTGCAAAATGGACCGTAGGTTGATCTACGATCCATGGGTCCCCTTCCGTGGTTCTACACCTAGAACTTTTCATCAGGTACTGGAACTCAAAATCTTTGATACAAATGACGGACATGCAGGAGAGCCCGTAGGTCGACATACGATCCGTCAATGGCCACCGTGGTTCCACACTTGCTCAAGACTTCCCTGATGATCAGTCTACGCCATCCACCTATGGACCGTGACTAGACCTACGGTTCGTAGGTCACTTCCGTGGGTGGCCACTTCTGTAGAATTTCAGTTGTCTCTGTGTCGACCTCGTCCAAGTCTATTTCCTACAAATTTAGTACAATAAACATTAGTTCTAATACAAAATGGCCCTAGGCACACACAACTCTTAAGTGAAATGTATAAAAAAATACTGTAAACTCACGGTATATCAATCGCCCAAAGGTACAGGACTTGAGGATGCTGAGAGGCAATGTAAGAATGCGATAGAAAGAGCAAAGGGTGGTTCACCGAACAACTCGGTGAACTAGACTTACCTCTCCTAATGGCCCATTGTGGCTTATTTTTGGCGACTATAAATTAGATTTTGAAGTGTTAATTTAAGAGTTCTCTCTCTCCACATTTTAGTTTACTACCATTTTAGAATACTTCTTAGTAAAATTGAAGGGTTTTGGAGATTCCATTCGGAGATTTTGCAAGTGGGTTACTACATTTGTTCGATTTTGAAGTTTGTAAAGATTTAATTACTCTTACCTAGTTGATGGCTAATCGATTTGGTAACCGTTTTTACCTTTTTATGATGTTTGGCTAAAACCAAAATTCTCGGGGTGTGATCATGTGATTATGGGTTGGATTAGTTTAAGGGTATTGTTAATCATTAGTTTAAATTCTATATTGAAGTGGGTTTAATCATTAGTTGTTGTTTAATATATGAATTGTAGTCGCAAATGCAGTTCTTATTTTTGTGCTGAGCTTGCTCGAGAAAGAGGTTTAGAACTAAGACTATTGATTAATTGTTTGTAGCTATTGAGTTGAGTTGGCTTCAGCTCGAGAGAGTGAATCATAAACCCAATCCTACCCATGTAGCTCGAGAGAGTGGATGAATTAAGGTATGGGATGTTCTTCATTGCGATGCTTGTTGATGTTCGTATGAAATCACCTGATTCGGGATAGTTGTTTGGAGAAAACTATCTCTCTTATAGTCTAGCCTACCTACTAATTTTTATCTATTTACTAGTAGTTTCAATTACCCACATTTCGAAATATTCCTATAATCGATCACATCCTGAGAATTCCTCTCCTTAATTTTATTTCAATTTGTTTGTGACTGCGTTGTAGTTGATAATTGCAAACCAAAACCCCCCATCTGATATTCATGTCACCCATTTTGATTTTTTTCATGTCTTTTTTTGATAATATCTATTTAGATCACATTTGTAATTCTTGATTGAATTTTAACACGTACCGCTTCCGTAGGATTCGACCGCAACTCATTGGTTGAGTTTTATATGAGGTGTATTTGATAAATATTAAAACTCATAAATCATTGACTAATGCATATATTATGTCTGTGTTGAAGATTATGCTTTCTAATATGTTGTTATGCTCTCATGATGCTATGCTAGCTATCATATTTAGTACTTTTGTACTAACGCATAATCTTGCTTACATTCTCATCAAATGTAGGGTCTGTCGATTTTGAGTTCCATCTCCAAAGATAATTTCATACTATAGCAAGGATTGAAGACTTGGTGAATCCTTATAGCATCGAGGATTCGATCATCTTTCCTTTTTTGTCTTTCTTTATGTTGAGAACTATTTTATGAACTTTGTCCCAAAGATATTCATGTTTTAGATGGTTCGAGACAAGTGTAATCAGACTTACACTTTGCTTTTATAGAAGACTTTGATTGTACGAAAAATATTTAAAAATATCTGCACTTTTCTATTATCTTATTATATGATATGCTAAGTGGCTTACATGGAGTCCTTCGGGGTTCTATGTGCCATGTTACATCTAGGGTGTACCCCTGGGTCGTGACACGTTTCCTTCCCGTTTAAGTTTCATATTCAGTGGAGGACTATGCCAATATGTACTTGAGAAATGGTAAAGTTGCATGGATTGCCTTTCTCAATTATTTTTTATCGTGGTACCCAATTCAATTCTTAGTTTTGGAAGTCATTCCAGTATGGTCTTGGTACTCATGTTAAGCTTAGCACGACCTTTAATCCCCCAAACCGATAGCCCTAAACCCTAAAAACAGAGATAAAACCCTTAACCTAAAACCCTAAAACTAAAAAACCCTAAGCCCTAAACCCTAATAACTACCCTAAATCCTGAACCTAAAACCTGAAGAAACCTTAAACCCTAAAACCAGTTAAAACCCGTACAAAATCCTAAGTTCTAAACCCTAAATCCTAAAAATCCATACCCTAGACCTAAATAACACAGAAAACCCTAAACCCTAAACCCTAAAAAACCCTAAGTAACACTTAACCCTTAAAAAACCCAAAAACCCCTTAAACAAAAAAACTGTAAGCTCTAAACCATATAAAGCCCTAAATCGTGCATGATAAACCCTAAAAAACCAAAGCCCTAAACCCTAAACTTATAAAGTCCTAAAAAACATTAACCTAAAAATCCAAGGCCCTAAACCCTAAAACTTAGATAAATTAACCTAAAACCATAAGCCTAAAAAAACCCTAAACCCTATACCCAAACATAAACCCTAAAACCTTAAGAAACCCTAAATCCTATAAACCCTAAAAACCATTTAAAACCCCTACAAAATTCTAAGCTCTAAAACCTAAATCCTAAAAATTTGTAAACCCTAAACCTAAATAACACAAAAAAAATCCTAAGCTCTAAACCCTAAACCCTATAAAACACTAACAAACATTTAACCCTTAAAAAAAACTCAAAAATCCCTAAACCTAAAAAACTCTATGCTCTAAACCCTAATAATCCCTAAATCGTTTATGCTGAACCCTAAAAAGCACAAAAAACCTTAAGCCGTAATCCGTAAACCTATAAAACCCTAAAAAACCTTAACCAAAAAAACTAAAAGCCCTAAACCCTAAAAACATATATAAAATCCTTAACCTAAAACCCGAAAACTAAAAAAACCCTAAGTACTAAACACTAATCCCTAACCTAAAACCCTAAATCCTGAACCTAATACCCTAAGAAACCATAAACCCTAAACATTAAGAAACCCTAAACCCTAAAACAACCTAAGAAACACTTAACCCTTAAAAACACTATAAAATCCAAAACCTTAAACCTAAAAAACTCTAAGCTGTAAACCCTAAAAAGTCGTAAATCGTATATGGTAAAACCTAAATGAAACACAAAAAACCCTAAGCCACATCCCCTGAACCGATACCATAAAAAACCTTAATCCCTAAACCTTAAAAACCTAGATAAAACCCTTAACCTAAAACTGTAATCCTAAAAAAAACCGTAAGCTCTAAATCCTAAAACCTAACCTAAAACCCTAAATCCTAAACCTAAAACCTTAAGAAACCCTAAACCCTAAACATTAAGAAGCCCTAAATGCTATAAACCCAAAATACCATTTGAAACCCCTACAAAATTCTAACCTCTAAACCCTAAATCCTAAAAATCTATAAACATTAAACCTAAAAAACACAAAAAAAAACCTATACCCTAAACCTTTAACACTACAAAACCCTAAGAAACACTTAACCCTTCAAAACCCTAAAACCCCTAAAACGAAAAAACTCTAATTTCCAAATCCTATAAAGCCCTACATAGCATATGCTAAACCCTAAAAACACAAAAATACCTTAAACCCTAAAATTATAAAACCCTAAAAATCATAACCTAAAAAACTCAAATCCTAAATCCAAAAAATGTAGATAAAACCCTTAACCTAAAACCGTAAACCTAAAAAATCCCTAAACCTTAAACCCTAACCTAAAACCCTAAATATTAAATCTAAAACCCTAAGAAAACCTAAACCCCAAAAATCATTTAATATCCCTACAAAACCCTAAGCTCTAAACCCTAAATCTTAAAAATCGGTAAACACTAAACCTAAAAAACAAAAAAAACTCTAATCCATAGACCCTAAAACCTAAGAAATACTTAACCCTAAAATAACCTAAAAACCCATAAACCTAAAATACTATGAGCTCTAAACCCTATAAAGTCCTAAATTGTATATGCTTGTTATGACCAATGGGTACCCCCTAGATGTAACACGACATACTCAACTCCAAAGGGCTCTCATACAAACCCTTAGCATAATCATAAACATAAGTAATAGAAATGATGCGTAATTTAAAACTTTTACAATCGAAGTCTTTTCAGTAATATCAAAAAGTAGAGTCTAGAGATTATCTCAATGAACCATCTACTACAATAGAATATCAATAAGGGACACAACCCTTTACAATATAGTCTCTAAAAGAAATGTAAGATAGAAACCAAACACAATAAGTCTTGTCCTCGAACCATGAGGACTCACCGAGCGTGGATAATAGTCAATCCAAGCTCTACTCGAAAGGAGAATTATACCTCAACGACCAAAACCTACACTTATAAAAATGTAGAAAATATGGGTTAGCACAAATATTTTACTAAGCATGGAAGCAATGGATAAAAATCCTTAAAACATGCTCAAATGGGAAATTTAGTTGAAATCATGCATTTATCAAGTTTAAAAGCCATCGTTCACATTTGTGAAGAAGCATACGTCAAACCATATCGTATGCAACCACAAAACTATACTAGTGCAATGCAAAGGTAAGATCCCATAACCCTACCAAATGCTATGTACCGTGTTTAGGTCACCAACATCATACATGTCTTACATTGACCTCATCCTTAGCCAACATTCATAAACAAGGAACATTCATGTTCATAACTTATAATAAATGAAGTCACTAATAGCAACAGTTCATATCATACATGCATAATTCACATATCTTCATAGCATAAGGAAACCACCCTATAACCCCTTTCCGAAGACTACTTGTGGAATGCAGAAGTGAATTCCCATACACTCACTCACACAAAGTAGAACTTCTTGCGAAGTCATAGGTATAGTTCATGTTCTTGTCATACTCATATTCTTGTCATATAGGGAAATATAGCCTTAACCGACATAGACAATGTGAGCTACCTGGAATCTGGGGTCCGTGGTTGGGTACTCGCAATTCTTTCCAATAATCTCCCAGAATTTCAGCCAAGTCTCGACCACAGTAAGACCTACGGACCGTAGGGCAGACCACGGTCCGTATTCCAGCTTCGTGGATCGTGGCCTTTAGCACCCCTCTCTAACAGACAATCAACGGACTGACATAATGGGCCGTCAGTCAATCCACGGATCGTCCGTCAGGCCCGTCGATGGTCTTGACAGTTTTTAAAAAGATCAAATCCTTGAGCAAAATGAGAAGAAACAGTCGATCAAATCCTTTCCAAGAATACGATAAGTTTCCTTTACTTCCAGCCCCTAAAATCAAAAGATTTCTCAGTGAAATTCATCACCAGCTATGTGGGATTTCACTAGTGGGTTCCTTTCATCCACTAGGTCCCTAGAATTCAGTCAGATTCTTAATTCTCTATATATTGTTTAGACCTAGGGTTACTAGAACTTTAGATAATTGTTGCAATTTAGCTCTTAGAGCAATCCAAATTAGATTATTATGTTTTTCATAACCATGTTGCTTAGTTCTTTGCATAGAACTCATAACCCTAGTTGTCTAAATTCTCTTAGTTCATGAATTACACATGCTAGGTCAGAAAAATTGTTATACATGCCTCATTTTAAAATGTTTCATTATTCGTACCTATTGTTGCATTATCAGTTAGCATTTATCAATATTGAGCTATCCAGTTTATTTTAGATGTGTTGTATTACGCACATTCTAGTTGGGAGTAGGCTTAATACCGAGTTCGACTAGGGCCAGTCACCCTCATAGTCCAAGAACTGCGTGCCCCCATAGGTTTATAAGTCCCCTCTCTGGGCATCATATTAGTGATCACGCCTGTCATGCGTTTGTACCCTGGTAAGGTATATCGGGTCCTCTCGATGGGGCGTATACATCAGACTCCATGTTTAGCTCACGTGGTTTAATGTCGGTTATTAGTAGCTCCCACAGTCAGACTCTAGTGCATTTGACTAGTTTATCTGTTATATTTCAGTATTCAGTTTCAAGATGTTATGTACTTGGTCATTGCATTCAATTTAGTTCATGTTCAGTGTGTTTCAATATTTCATCATGTTTAGATTATACCATTGCTTACTATGTTTTGTTCGGATATGCATATTTGTTCAGCTTTATCCTATGTTGCATGCTCAATACCTTTCAAGTACTGACACATACTCTATGCTACATCTTTTCGTGATATAGGTTCAGATCCTCAGCATTCAGATAACCTGTAGATCAGTACCTAATCCATATTCAACATTATCAGTTGTGAGTCCTCATTCCCTGAAGATGATAAACATGTTTCTTTTATGTTCAGTCTTTTATTTCAGTTTAGTTTTGCTAGAGTTATCTGGGGACTCAGTTAGAGGCTATATTTCAGACATAGTTTTAGACTCAGCTTTAGTGTTCAGTGTGATCTTTCTGTTGTTATTAAACTCCTAGTACATTTCATATATTTAGACTTAGATTAGGTATTCCCCCATCATTTCAGTTTATCTCTTGGTTTTAGTTTCCGCACAGTATCTTCTTATTCTAGTATATTTTAGTATGCTTATGATATGCAAGCTCAGGGCTAGCTTGGGGTTAGTCATGATCCTAGGCCCCGTGTTTACGTCTAGGGGGGTAGCCTCGGGGCATGACACACTCTATCTACCATTGCGTGAAATAATGCAATCGGATCAATACTGGATAATCTAACTTCATCAATAAACAATTCAACCAACACCTAGCAAATATCAAGACTCAATTTCAAAATTTAAATAACATAATTAATTTATGCAATTTTAAGCAACGTTTTAATATCTAACTTGTGGGCACATCTCAATACCAACAATATTGCACTACCCAAAAAAATCAACTAACTTCATGAATTAAATGGACTATAGACCATATAAAAAAGCACAATGTTAACCTCAGATATTAAAATAGAAATCAAACACCAACCTCAAAGAGAAGCAGACAGAAGAAAATGAGAGAGATTAGGATTTGGGTTGAGAGAGTACGCCAGATAACGCAGTACTAGTACTCGCAAAACATACCAAAGAGGCACTCACACACTACAATATGACCTTGTATTCTTAGGGAAGAAAAGAATATCGAAGATAGCGAATTCTTTTCTTATTGAAAATGAAAAGACCCTTTACCTTTTTATACCAAGCATGTTCGGTGGTCATGACAAACGTCACGGAGTGCATTCGTTGAATCACTAAATGGAGTTGAAGCTCGCCGAAGAGCCTAAACATTTACAAAACCTAAAGGTTGATCCAATGGACTCGGTAGAATCTGCATAGTGTACTTTGTCAATCGCCATTTCAATCTCTGATCGCCTAAATTGAAAATACAATTTTTAACATTTTCTAGCTTAGAAGGGGGACAAAAATTGAGTATTGACAATGCCTTTGGTGGATCATCATTGTTTTTTTGCATTTCCTACAGTGTCCTTCACAACACCTTAACTTCCTTTTAACCTCCACACAAAATACATGCTATTGAAAGAAATAAAAAAAGGTAAAAACGTGAGTTGCCTCCCAAGATGTGCCTTATTTAATGTCGTCACACGACATAGTTCTTCTCATCATTTATTTTTTAGATTTGGGATGGTTAATTAGGCAATGTTTCGTTTTGACTTTGATTGTGATTGGTAGAGATCTAACACATTTGAGTCTTCAGTTGTTTTATAGACACCAAATGAGAGGTCACTATTGAGATAAGGTGGAGAAGTCATTTTTCAATTCCTTCAACACCTTGTTGAAAATCATTGTATTAATTTCCTTGATTTGGTTTTCCTTTCAGACTAGCTGACTCCATTGGTTGTGGACGATAATGGGAAGGAATATATCTATCCTTATCATCCTCCATATCTCTCAAATTTTGACCTCTCCAATCTTTGCAACCATTATTTGATTCCTTATTCCAAACTTGGCTCCAACCATGTCTATGGTAGTTTTGGTGAGAACCCATTATTTGGTTTCCCAAATATTGAACTTCTTCATTTTATAATTCCTCACATTAGGCATCCTATAGGCATTTCCCACTACTTGTTCCAATCGCACTCACTGATTCCAATCAACCTCCCATGACATGCTTGCACAACAAATCAATTTGGGTCATCATTTTGACCATTTTCTCATCTCTCTCATAGTTCCTTAATCAGGCTCAGTTGCAAGGAAGTCACTTGGCCCTCTGTAGTATGCCATGTTTGGTTCACTTTGGTAATGTCATCAAGAAACAACGATGCAACCTCATATGGTTGTTGCGTCATCCCACCTTGGACAAGTTGAATTGCTACACGTTTGTTGATTAAATCAAGAATACAATAGAAGTATTGCAATAGCAAAAGGGCCAAAACAACATGTGTTGGACATTGCAAGAGTAATTTCTGGAACTGCAACCATGTCTCATGTATAGTTTCACCTCCAATCCTTTTGAAATATTGGATTTTGTTCCTAAGTTTAACCATTTTCAAAGCGGGAATGAATCTCTCCATGAAGACAACAGTCAACTCCTCCCAAGGAGTTAGAATCATTTGCAAATTCCGCCAACCACCTAGTAGCTTCACCCAGCAAAGAGAGCGGAAATAACATCAACTTTATAGACTCTTGTGATATGTTGTTGAACACAAACGGCCCACACATATCAACTAAATATCTAAAGTGTTCGTGGCGATCTTCATGAGCTAAACCCCCAAACATTCCAATTAGTTGGAGAAATTGTAAAATTGTTCTGATTACATTAAAACTGTCCTTCCAGTCCTGAGTGGTAACTAGATTCCTTTGGTGGTTTGAATGACGTTTATGTGCATCTCATTCAAATCATCCGTATTTTCATTTTGACAATATTGACTATCGTTGTATCTAACTTGGTTTCTCATATTTGTAAGCTTGCAAATCATCAACCAGCAACACCAAGTAACAATTTCACTACAACTAAGCAAATTTATAAACTAATTTCTCAAATGAAATTCTCAACCATCATTCCCATGTGGCGGTTTATAATGCTCAAACTACTCTTTTAAGCCAATTAAAAGTGTAAGGAGTCTTCATCAATAAAAATACCAAACTAATAGTCGGAGTTGAATTCCAAAGAAAATGATATAGCGCGAATAATTTTATCACGAAATTTGTAATTTATATTTATTTATTTGTAGTATTGAGAACAAGTTGATTGATGATTCCACAAAATTTACTAAAAGGGTTTGGCTATCAATAGTCTCATTAAACTAAAATTTCAAATAAATAACAAGTAAACTAGGGGTGGGAGATTGGAAATCGATATCACGTAGGGGCAATTGCATTTCTATATAGTGATGAACATTCATCGATAGGTTTGGTCATCTTCAATGACACTAATCTTCATTCGATCTTATAGTATCAGTTCATAGAATCTTTTTTTGGTCTCCTATATGCTAATGAAGCAAATACCTTAAGCTAGTATCCCTTTCGATGTAGAAATAGGAAAAATAGATCTGACTCATAATCTCTATAATCAGGAAAATTACTAACACCAAACCTAAGTTGCATGTATCAAACTAATTACCCACTCCAATCAATCTCTTTTGAGAATCAATCAGAGATGAGAAGTATGAATTATGTTTGCAACCTGAACCCATAAATTAGCCCCATTCCAGTTAGCCAAAATCCATGTATGAAGAGCGACAAAAAAGAGTATAACATAATACCCACTACATTAAATCATCACCAAACCCCATAATTGCACACCTAGACTTTGTGGATATATCTACCCATCACAAATTGTAAAGAAATTATACCTTGGATGAAAGCAGCCATGGATAACATGAAATTAAGAAACTACAAGCAATACCCGCTTAGATTTCAACTTCAAGTTTTAAATTTAAAGAGCAAAGTTTAAAAACCCTAAAACTACAAAAGTGTTCTTAACAGAATGGAAGTATTTCTCTCTCTAACAACTTTGTTACTTCTAGAAAATTTTACTTCTCCAAAAACATACTTTTTCTCTCCCTTGGGGTATTTATAATTTCCCCAAAATCTAGCCTAAAACTCAATATGTGACTCATCAGGCAAAGTTAGTCAGGCTGTAACATCTCGAAAACTAGTAGGCTAAACTAGAGCTTAACATGAGGATTAGAGTGGTAAGTATAACTTCCCGTACTTAAAAATAAATGTGTTCTTTTTAGAACATCAAGGTATGACCCCGAAGGACCAACCATGGTTCCTTGAGGAGGGCCCTAGAAATTGCCTACAACAGGGAACTATGGCAATGCCCACCCCTCGTGGGTGGGTCCATGCCTTGTGGGTGAGGGTCCGTGGGTCAAGCCCTGTAAACATGTTTTTGAACTCCAACCCACGCTTCACCAGCACGGGCCGTGGGTCCAACCATAGTCTGTCAGTGAGGGTCGTGGGAGGGACTTGGAAACTAATTTTTGGTAGTTACATTTAGGGGCACTTAGGGGTTTTTCTATTTTAATTAATACTAATTGAGGTCGTTTTAGACTAAATTAGATTAACTATATATGGATTTTATACCACTAAATTAATTATCTACCTTATTATTTCTAAAACTCAAAACTAGTCCCAAAACTTCATCCTCACCAAAGAAATTCTCTTTGTAGAACTTCAAGGAAGAAGAAGAAGCTTTGAGCCAGGGTTCAAGGAGCAAGGTTTTCTTCTCAAATTCATTGGATTTCATTGCTAAGGTATTGTTTATCTTCATCCATGAATATAATTCATCCATGGAGCCCCTTCAAAACCCCAATTTCAAAGATAGAAATCCCCAAAATCTAGGGTTTGATTCCAAAGTCATGGTTTCCTTTCAAAAAAGAATCTAATGCTTGAATCACTTTATAGTATGATTTAATTAATAATTTATTATGGTTTTTATTTTGGAATTCCCAAGAACCCATGAAATCCGCATATTTCCCAATTATGATCTTGTGATGTGAGTTTGTGGAAGGAAGAAGGATATTATGTTAATACTCATGGGTAATGTACTGAATTCTAGATGTGTTGATTCAATATGAGCTTTGATCCTTGAATCAGAAAATTATGATATTATGCATGATTTATGAAGTTTAGTATATGCTTAAATAATACTTTCAGAGTGAAGTGTCTATGATTCTGATCTAGTTGTTGTGTTGTTGAAAGGTTATGATCATATACAGACTTATGTATTATTATGGTATGATGTGAAAGGTTTTCACACAATATGATGATTCTAAGGTTGAAAGGCTTTCTCACCTATTGAATCTATATGAAGACATGAATGGTGAAAGGTTATTCTCACGCATGATGTATGAGCTATCTTAAGAATTATGTTGGATTAAGTGTCGCTGCATTCTTCCATGAATATGAACTTAAGTCATGACTTAATATGTACTCCATGGAAATCAATGCTTAGCACCGAGTTGATATTCAATATGAGATGCAAGCTTTTATGCTAGTTGAGTCCAACTTCTGAATTAAAGCTTTTACACTAGTTGAGTCTGGCTTTCGGAATGGATTCTTCTTATGGTAGTTGAGTTTGGGTTCCCAAAGCATGTCTCATGAGATGGAGACCTTTTACCATAGTTGAGTCCGGGATTCTAGTAGCAATCTCCTACACCCTAAACTATGTGCCCCCATAGGTTATTTCGCTAGTGGATCCACCTAAGCTATGAGTATGGTTCTACCTTAGGCAAGTAGCACGACACTTTTCGGTGTGGGAGTCATCAGATTCCATGTATAGCTCACATGGTCTATGTCGGTTAATGCTTATTATGAAAACAACAATATGAACAAGAATATGAATTATAAACTATGGTTACTGAAGAAGCCTTACTTAGCATGGGTGAGATTTATGGGGTCTTATTCATGCATTGCACAAGTATGCTTTGAGGGTATTTATGATATGTTCCTCTTATGTTAAGATGATCTATATGTTGATTATGCTTATGACTTATTCTTTTTTACTATCTTCATGGTGATTTTCAAACTTAGTAAATTGCATGCATTCAAATAAAATGTCCCTTTTAGCATGTTTTCAATGTTTTTATGCATGCTTATCATACTTAGTGCATTTTTGTACTAACGCCTACTTTTCCTACATTTTCCCCAAGTGTGGGGTCCGGCTGTCAAGGTGCTAATCATGGTGGCTAAAAGCTTGGTTTTACATATTCTCCTACCTTGTTGGTGAGTCTTCATGATTTGAGGGCGGATGGTATCTCATTGTAGTTCATTTTTTGTATTTTCTTTTTGGACTATCTTGTATGGGTTGTGTCCCTTTTCTCATTCGAATATTGTAATAGATGGCTATGTTAAGACTTAGAGTCTAGACTTCCACTTTCCTTTTATGAAAATTTTAGACTTGAAATGTGTTTTTACTCTTTATTGTTCTATGCTTATGTTAAGGTATGCTAAGTGGCGTACATGTAGACTTTTGGGGTTCTATGTGCCTCAAAGCGATTCAAAATCAAATTCCCCGAAAAAAAACTATTTTTATGGTCTTCAATCCCAAGGTGACCAAGAGAGATCCCCTGATGTGGTGATCAGTATTTTAAAAGTATTTCTTACTAATGTATATGCCTCGTAAGATCCCGGTTTTAATTTTTCCTTTGTGACACCTTATGCGTCCATGAAGTTTCATATACTCCCCGAAGTGTCAATAGAACCTTTTTCTGTCTCTACCCTGGTTGGTGACTCGGTGGTGGCTAAGAGAGTATATAAGAGGTGTACCATTTTCTTTTCCCACAAATTTATTTTGGTGGACTTGGTAGAGTAGATATGTTAGACTTTGATGTGATTTCGGGTATGGATTGGTTGCATGCATGTTATGCCTCTATAGATTGTAGGACTCGGGTTATTAGATTTCAATTTCCAAATGAGTCTCGTTTATAGTGGAAGGGGGGAAATTCCATGCCTAGAGGTCAATTTGTCTCTTGTCTTAAGGCTAGGAGGATGATCTCAAAAGTGTGTATTTCTCATCTTGTTAGGGTGAGGGATGTTGAATCTGAAACCCCCTTCTCTAGAGTCGGTTGCGATAGTGAATTAGTTCCTGCATGTTTTCCCTGATGATTTACCTGGTATTCCTCCTCAGTGGGAAATATATTTTGGTATAGACCTTCTTCCGAATACACAACCTATTTCCATCCCTCCTTCTAGAATGGCTCTGACGGAGTTAAAAGAGTTGAAAGAGAAACTAAAGGATTCGCTAGATAATGGTTTCATCTGACCGAGTATCTTTCCATGGGGTACTTTGGTATTAATTGTTAGAAAAAAATGGGTCTCTTCGAATATGCATTGATTATCGCCATTTCAATAAAGTGACTATCAAGAATAAGTACCCTCTTTTGAGAATTTATGATTTGTTTGACCTGCTTCAAGGGACAAGTTATTTCTGTAAGTTTGATCTCCGTTTGGGTTATCACCATTTTAGGGTGAGAGGGGTTGATATTCCTATGATGGCCTTCAGGACCCGGTATGGTCATTGAGTTTGGGGTAATGTCGTTTGGGTTAACTAATGCTCCGGCAAAGTTTATGGACTTGATGAATATAATGTTTAGGTGATAGTTAGACATGTTTGTGATTATGTTTATAGATGATATCTTGATCTATTCAAGGAGTGAGAATTAACATGCAGACCCTTTGGGAATTGTGCTACAACAACTTAAGGACCAACAACTTTTTGCAAAGTTTAACAAGTGTGAATTTTGTTTAATGTTCGTAGTTTTCCTTGGGCATATTGTGTCAAACAACGGTATTGAGGTAGATCCTAAGAAGATGGATACGGTCAAGAGTTGGCCTAGACCTCTAACTCCTTCCGACATTAAAAGCTTTTTGGGTTTGGCGGTTACTATAGGAGGTTTATTGAGGTGTTTTCCTCCATCGCTTCTCCGTTAACGACTTTTACTCAAAAGTAGGCTAAGATTGTGTGGTCGAAAGCTTGTGAGAAAAGTCTCCAAGAATTGAAAAATAGACTTACTTCCGCTTTGGTGTTGACCTTATCGGAAGGTAGAAATGATTTTGTTGTGTATTGTGATGCCTCTAGAGTTGGGTTGGGATGTGTGCTGATGCAAAAATTTAAGACTATTGCCTATTCTTCAAGGAAACTTAAAGTCCATGAGAAGAATTATCCTACCCATGATCTTCAGTTAGCGGCGATTGTGTTTGCCTTAAAATTATGGAGGCACTATTTGTATGGGGTCCATGTGGATGTTTTCACCGATCACAAGATTCTACAGTATGAGTTTAGTCAAAAGGACTTGAATCTTCGTCAGAGTAGGTGGTTAGAATTATTGTAGGATTATGATATGAGTGTCCTAAATCACCCCGGCAAAGCTAATGTGATAGCGGATGCTCTTAGTAGGTTGTCGGTGGGTAGTGTGGCTCATGTAGATGATGAAAAGAAATAGTTGATTGTGACGTGCATAGGTTGGCCTGACTAGGTGTTAAACTAGTGTATTCCACCAAGGGTGGTGTCATGGTTCATAATGAGTCCGAATCGTCCTTTGTGATGGATGTGAAGTCTAAGAAAATTCTTGATCCTATCTTGGTTTAGTTGAAAGAGGTAGTATTCAAATATTCCGTTCAGGCTTTCTCCCAAGAGGGAGTGGGGTGCTAAGGTATCAAGGTAGGTTATGTGTCCAAATGTTGACAGCTTGAAAGAGAAAATTTTGGAAGAAGTCCATAGTTATCCCTAATCTATTCACCCAGGAGCTAAAAATATGTACCGTTACCTACAAAGAGTCTATTGGGGGAATCAGATGAAAAAGGACATCGTGGAATTTGTGGCCAAATGTCCTAATTGTGAATAAGTTAACGTTGAGCATCGAAGGCCGGGTGGCTTGTCATAAGATATTGCTATTCCTACTTGAAGGTAGGAAGATGTGAACATGGATTTATTGTAGACTTGCCACGAAATTAGCGGCAACATGACTCAATATGGGTAATTGTGGACCGGATGACTAAGTCCGCTCATTTCATTCCCGTCAAGGTGTCCTACTCAGCGGAATATTATGCTAAGTTGTATGTGAGAGAGATAGTAAGGTTACATGGAGTACCCTTGTCTATAATTTTGGATCGAGGTCCCCAAATTACTTCACAGGTTTGGAAGTCTTTCCAAAAGGTGCTAGGTACCAAGGTGAAACTTAGCACAACTTTTCACACTCAAATGGATAGTCAAGCGAAACACACCATTCAGACTTAAGAGGACATGTTGAGGGCATGCGTGATATATTTTAAGGGCAATGTGGATGGCCATATGTCGTTAGTTGAGTTTGCTTACAATAACAATTATCATTCGAGTATCGACATGGTTCCCTTTGAGGCTCTCTATGGTAGTAGATGTAGGTCTCCTATATGATGGTTTGAAGTGGGGGAAGTTGCTCTCTTAGGCCCGAAATTGGTGCATGAGGCAATTGAGAAGATTTGGGTTATTAGAGAGAGGTTGAGGATGACCCAAAGTCGGCAAAAGTCCTATGTCGATGCTAGAAGGAGAGATCTAGAATTTGATAGCCATGATTAGTTTATTTGAAAATCTCACCCACAAAGGTTGTTATGAAGTTTGGGAAGAAGGGGAAACTTAGTCATCCATTTGTAGGTCCTTACGAGATTATGAGGCATGTCGGCAAGGTTGTATATGAGTTAGATTTGCCAAATGAGTTGGTGTTGGTGCATCCGGTGTTCTATGTCTCAATGTTGAAGAAATGTATTGGGGATCCATCAACCATAGTTCCCTTAGACGCTTTATAGATTAAGGATAATATTGCTTATGAAGAGGTACAGGTGGAGATCTTAGACCGGCAAGTCAAGAGGTTGAGAAACAAGGAAGTTACCTCCGTGAAGGTATTGTGGAGAAATCACTTAGTTGACAGTGCTACTTGGGAGGCCGAGGCCGATATGTAGTCCCGATATCCTTATCTTTTTCCTTTTACTCCTATTCAAGCTTGAGGTAAGTAGTTCCTCTTAAGTTTTCTTGTTTAGGAGTCATATGTGATTTATGTGTTTTCATGATTCAGTATGTTATGCATGTCCTTGAGAAATTCATGTTTAGTAAGAAAATAAGTTTTTTTATGATTGATGTTCCTCATGTTGTTGTGCATTGAGTGTGAGTTTCCTATTTGACTTCATGAGATGAATTGATGAACATGATTTATATGTGTATGCTTTTCTTGAGTAGATGGCCTAATAGTTCCTTGAGATTGTGTTGAGCATGGTTTTAGTTTGGAGAAGATAGTTCTTCCTATGAATATGAGAAATCATGAAATTTCATGCATAATGGGTTGTTATATGTACTTCCTACTTCCTTGTGATATATTGATTATGCTTGAGATGGAGTTGATGATTCCTCCTTTGAGTTGTGCATTATTTTGATCTTTTATTCATGATGGCTTCTAGTCTTGAGTCTTTATTTCCGTAAGGTGTCTAGATCGTCATTCGAGGAAGGATGTTCCTAAAGGAGAGATATTGTAACACCGCAGAAACTAGTAGGCTAAACTAGAGCTTAACATTAGGGTTAGAGTCGTAAATATAACTCCCCGTACTTAAAAATAAAGGGTTTCATGTTAGATCGTCAAGTTACGACCCCCAAGGACCAACCATGGGTCCTTGAGGAGGGCCCTAGAATCTTCCCTACAGTAGTTAACCACGGCAGGACCCACACCCCGTGGGTTGGTCCATGCCTCGTGGGTGAGGGGTCGTGGGTCAAGCCCGAAAAATAAGTTTCTGAACTCCAACCCATACTTTACCAGCACGGACCGTGGTTCTAGTGAGGGTCGTGAGTGGGACCTGGAAACTGATATTTGGCAGTTACATTTAGGGGCACTTTGGGGTTTTCCAATTTTAATTATTACTAAGTGAGTTCGTTTTAGCCTAAATTAGATCACCTATATAAGGATTTTATACCACTAAATTAAGTCATCTACCTAATTATTTCTAAACCCCAAAATTTCATCCTCAAAAATGATTCTATTGCTTGAATTAATTTATATTATGATTGAATTGATGATTTACTATGGTTTTTTTGTTGAAATCCCCAAGAACCCATGAAATCCTCATATTTCCCAATTATGATCTTGTTATGTCAGTTTGTGGATGAAAGAAGGATATTAAAATTTTGCTTGTAGCAATTGAGTTGCTTGAATTTTGTTAATATCCATGTCTAATATAGTGAATTCTTGATGTGTTGATTCAATATGAGCTTTGATCCTTGAAAGGGCAAACTATGATATTAGGCACGATTTATGAAGTTTAGTATATGCTTAAAGAACACTTTGAGAGTGAACTGTTTATGAATGTAATCTAGTTGTTGTGTTGTTGAAGGTTATTCTCATATACACACTTATGTATGATAATGATATGATGTGAAAGGGTTTCTCACAATATGATGATTCTAAGGTTGAAAGACTTTGTCACCTATTGAATCTATATGAAGACATGGATGGTGAAAGGTTATTCCCACGCATGATCTATGAGATATCTTATGAATTATGTCGGATTGAGTGTCAAAACATTCTTCCATGAATATGAACTTATGTCAAGACTTAATATGTAGTCCATTGAAATTAATGCTTAGCACCGAGTTGATATTGAATAGGAGATGTGAGCTTTTACGCAGGTTTAGTCCGACTTCCTAAAGAAAACTTTTACAGTAGTTGATTCCGGCCTTCCAAATAGGCTCCTTTTACCCTAGTTGAGTCTGGGTTCCCAAAGTATTTCTCATGAGATGGAAACCTTCTACCTTAGTTGAGTTCGGGTTTCTAGTAGCATTCTCCTTATCCCATAAACTATGTGCCCCCATACGTTGTTTAGCCAATGGATCCACTTAAGCTAAGAGTATGGTTCTACCTTAGGAAAGTAGATCAACCCTCTTCGGTGTTGGAGTCACCTGATTCCATGTATAGCTCACATGGTCTATGTTGGTTAAGGCTTATTCCCACTATGACAACAACAATATGAACAAGAATATGAATTATGAACTATAGTTACTCAAAAAGCTTTACTTAGTATGGGTGAGATTTATGGGGTCTTATTCATGCATTGCACAAGTATGCTTTGAGGTTATTTATGATATGTTCCTCTTATGTTATGATGATCTATATGTTGACTATGCTTATGACTTATGCTTTTCTTCTATCTTCATCATGATGTTCAAACATAGTAAATTGCATGCATTCAAATAAAATGTCCCTTTTAGCATGGTTTTAATGTTTTTATGCATGACCATCTTACTTAGTGTATTTTTGTACTAACGCCTACTTTTCATACATTTTTCCTGAGTGTAGGGTACAGTTCTCAAGGTGCTAATCGTTGTGTCTAAATGCTTGGATTTACTTATTCTCCTAGCTTGTTAGTGAGTCCTTTATCTCATTGCAGATCATTTCTTGTATTTCATTTTCGGACTATGTTGTATGTGTTGTGTCCCTTTTCTCATTCGAATATTGTAATAGATGGCTATGTTGATACTTTGAGTCTAGACTTCTGCTTTCCTTTTATGAAAATTTTAAACCTGAAATGCGTCTTTACTATTTATTGTTCTATCCTTATGTTTTGGTATGCTAAGTGGCTTACATGGAGCCTTTTGGGGTTCTATGTGCCTTGTTACATCTAGTGGGTACCCCTGGGTCATGACACAGGCCCACCAATCACATTATGTGAACCAGTAACTGATCTTTAGCTAACCTTTCTCTTACTAAAATGTTTAAGGTGTTTAAACCTTAATCGGTGAGCTCGTTTGATTCTTCACTATACATTCGGCATATTAGCGAGTGGCACATTTGTTCACCTTTCTAACCTTCAATATTTCTCCAAGTTCTATCACCTTCGGTTGATGGTGACCACCTTATTCGGATCCTTCAACCTTGTTGATGATCATTGTCATGCCCCGAGGCTACCCCTTGACGTAACACGGGACGTAGGATCATAACTGACCACAAGCTAACCCTGGACTGGCATATCATAAGCATACTAAAGATATACTGAAATAGAAATATTGTGCGGAAGCTTAAACATGATATAAAATGAAATGATGGGGAATACCCATTCTAAGTCTGAATATATAAAGACTGAGAGTTCAATAACAACTGAAAGATCAAATTCCAAACTAAAATTGAATCTAACTATGTCTGAATAAAAGCCTCTAACTGACTAGAGATGCTGAGACATGTCCCCCAGCTAACTCTAGCAAAACTGAAACTATAAACATCGAAAATGAAAGAAAAATGTCACTCATCCTCAAAGAATATGGACTCACCACTAAAACTGTTGAACTGGAAATCGGGAATCGTTTTATGCGTGATCTTAATGCTGATGACCTGAACCTACATCACGAGAAGATGTAGTGCAGAGTATGCATCAGTACTTGAAAGGTAATGAGCATGAAAGATAGGATAAAACTAAACAAAAATACATAACTGAAATAAAGCATGTTGAGCAATGACATAAGATGAACATAATGAATATACTGAAGATACTAAACATAAACCAAACTGAATGCAACGACTAATTAACGTTACAAACACACCTCTTCCAATTCTAGGTGAAAACGATCATTAAACAGTATAAAACCCAACAATTGAGTTGGGATCGAATCCCACAGGGAGCGGTACGTGTTCAAATTCAATGAAGACGTACAAATGTGATCTAACTAGCAATAAAAATAGAGATGAGTGAAAACGACATGAAAAAAGTCAAAAGGGATGACACGAATGTCAGATGAGGGGTTTTTGTTTGCAATTATTAACTATAATGCAGTCACACACAGTTTAAATAACAATACGGATAGGAAATCTCGGGATGTGATCGATTATAGGCGAATTTCCCTGTATGGGTAATTGAAACTACTAGTAAACAACTAAATAGAAGTGGGTAGTGTGAGACTATTAGGGAGATAAATTTTTCTCAAACAACTATCCCGAATAATATGATTTTTTTCGAACATCAACAAGCATACCAATGAAGAACAACCCACACCTTAATTCATTCACTCTATCGAGCTAGATGGGTAGGATTTGGTTTAGGATTCACTCTCTCTCGTTGAACCTAGATCAATCCAACACCTACAAACCATTAATCAATAGCCTTGGTCCTAAAAGCTCTCTCTCGCGAAAGCTAAGAACACAAAAATAGAGATGCATTTGCAACTACAATTCATAAATTAAACCACAACTAATTATTAAACCTACTTCAATATAACATATAAGCTAGTAAGTAACAATACCCATAAACTAATTCAACCTATAATCACATGATAAAATCCCAAGAATTGGGGTTTTAGCCAAACATCATAAAAAGGTAAAAACGGTTACCGAATCGATTAGCCATCAACTTGGGTAAGAGTATTTAAGCCTTTACAATGCTTCAAAATGCAGAAAATTAGTAACCCAATTGCAAAATCTCCGAACCGAGTCTCAAAAATCCTTCAAGTCTACTAAGAAAAACTCCAAACTTAAAACAAAACTCTAGACTAAAAAAAGAACTCCCGAATTAACAATTCAAAATCAAATTTATAGTCGCCAAAAATAAGCCACGAAGGGCCAGTTGGCGAGGTAAGTCGGGTTTGCTGAGTGGTTCGGTGAACCTCCCTTTGCTCTGTCCATCGCCTTTTTGCATTGGCTCTCAGCATTGTCAAGTCCAATAAATTTGGGCTATCAATCATGTTGTCGCAGAACTGATCGGCGACTCACCGACTGCCCCTTTCTTGTCGCAGACTTGGTTTCTTCCCTCAAGGCTGGCACACTGGAACTTTAGGCGTACTGATTTGCCCTTATTTTCCAGTCAACAGTCGTTTAAGCTCACTCTAGATAACAATGGTTTTTTCAAGGCTTGTAACGGGGCTGAGTGTAAAGGTATGGTCATTTAGGCTAAGTGGCTTCTACCTTCATGAAGTATGGTCTGAACATCGCATTCCTCCCTTTTCTTTAACAGTTCAAACGTGCTCACAATCCTCCCCAATATTAAATTTCATAAGAACTATTGGATGCCCTATTTCTTTTGCTTTATTTCATAACTTTCTCAATCCTTTTCTTTTCTTTGTTCCGTTTCATTTCCTTTTCTTTTTTCTCTCTCTTTTTTTACATGGAGGGGTTCCATCTCTTTCAAAACCATTCACTCAAGGGGGATTTTTCACAAATCTTGACTTTCCTTCTCTTTTCACCACACGCCAACTTAGGTTTCTGGCATAGTTGGCTATTCAAACAAACCATACTTCATGAAAATTATGGGTGGATGGATAAAGAGTGGTCATAATTGCTCAACTTTTTTCCAAGAAAAAGGTAAGCCTCAAGAAGGGTCAAGCAAGGTTCACACAGGTCACAAGGTTGGCCACAAAAGAGGTATATTGTCAAATTCTTTCACTCTTCCAAATTTTTGCCTAAGATCATTTAAGGTGCTTGCATCATTCCATCAACCGGACCAACGGGGAAAATTCTAGGTGTTATCACACACACTGTTCAAAGTAATCTCATCACACAAGGCATTAGCACCAATATCAAAAAAGACTCTATACTTTCTAGCTAGTGTGCAACGTTAACTACAAGAGACTCATTCGACAACTGGCTAGTTACAACGAGATGCTAAAAGTTAACACATTGTCTATGAAACTTTATTTGCCTCATCGTAGCCGCACATTCATTTTGTTCAATGAAGAACACTATTCAAGTCATCAATAGTGATCACAACTAACACTCAAATTCGCACAAGAACAACCACAATCACACATAAAAGAGGTGGCAAAATTTTAAAATTAGGTTAAAAACCA